>JACCGJ010024782.1:0-184785 GCA_013407085.1 Atriophallophorus winterbourni
TACAGCAATGTTCTGCGGCGATAATATCGAGACTAACGACAAGAGCCGTAATTTCATCAGCAACAATAGCTTCAGTCGCCTAGGAGTCTCAGAGCTAATTTGTATTATCATTGCGGCTTTCGCTCTTGAAACTGATAGAAATGATAACTTGCTTCCAACCACCTCTCTTTTCTTCGGGGTCTCACACGCATGTTCGTGGGAAAGTGCTGGTTCTGCCCCCCCCTCGGCGATGATGATCGCGTCTCCTATTGACGTGTTCAATGTTTACTCTTCGGTTGATGGTTAACAACGCGTCGGGTGCTGAAACCCACTTGCGAGTCCTTTGTTTTCACACCTACCGGCGAATTGGAATGAGTCATGTTTTCCCCCGTCCACCTCGCCGCTACCTCCTCCTCCCACGCTACCCCGCACGCATCTAACTCCGTGTTAAGTATCCTCCTTTTCGTCGTCGTGCTCTTGTTGTCTGTCCCCTTACCCCGTGCTCTGCAGTATCCTATCGGCGCTGCGGGAATCGGTGGCCAAAACTACAGAGGACAGTTGTCCCTTTTTACGCTATACACTTGACCGAACTTCTATCTAAAGGCTCTTGAGCAGTGAGTCATTGCCATATCTCTCTATTGCGTGATTTCTCGCTGATCCTTTCCTCAATGCCCGATTCTCTCCGACCGCCTAGTCTCTGTTGCGCGCTGGTCTCCGCGGCGAATGGTTGGGAGCCTGTTGGTGGTCCCACCCTATGGTCTCTGCCAGCCCGGAGTAGAGTCTGAACTGAGAGTGGGAGACATGGTGAATTGATCGACACCTGTGTTGCGGGCGTTTGGGGTCTGCGTCTTCTCCTTCTTCGCACGCTTGCGCGCCGGCTCGACTTCTCTCCTTCTGGTGGACTCCTCGTGACCTCGTCCTTCACCCCCCGCGGCTGGGCGGGTTGCCCAGAAAGGGGGAGCAATGTGGACGAGCGCCCGAGGCCCTGACAATTATTTCGGAAGGTGGGGCGAAACAAGGCCAAACTGGGCCACCGGGGGGCAGGGTGAAAGGATCCACGGGGCAGGGCTGCGGCACACCAGGAACAGTTCGGCGGCGGGGGAACGTGCGGCGGTGTGGAAAGACAGGGCGGGGAATAAGAAAGCTTCATCATCTGGTTCCACTTGATAATGAAATTCGTCCAAGTTGAATCCTGACCGTCAACTAACTTAAGGTCGAATCAATTAGTGGCTACAACGTCATAGAAAGTTTTGTAATGGGTGACCGTCCGTAACTGAGCGTCCACGTATTTCAAATAGATATCATAACACACCAAATCGAAAGTCAAAACGACATGGTCACTTTTTCAAACCAGAGGTTCACTTATGATTTCCTCAATCGTCAACTCCTTATTTGTCAATGAGAGGTCCTGTAGAGAACGTGTGTCAGTTCCGCGAAAACGTATCTGTTCAGCCACGTGATTGTACAAGGAGTGAATTGCTATCAGTTTACTCAGCTTTCAAGCAAACATATTGCGGGAGGGTTTAAAAGTCAAAATGTATGAATTGAAATCTCCCTTCAACAAGACGTGACGGTGTTGCATTGAAGTGGAAAATTGCAAGGAGTGTGATAGATTGACATCAACAACAGGTTGTGCATTTGGTGAGAAAGTAGTTCCTAGCCAGTATAGCAAAGTCACTCTTTTTGAGATGCGAGCGGAACCACAATGAAGATATGGTTTTCAGACGATTGTGCAATAGTGGCTCAGGGCCCTGAGCTTTTTTACCTGGGAGGAAAAGGTAATCGTTTCAAACGATCTAGATGTCTCCTCGTGATTTAGAGATATTTGGCGTCCCTTGCTTACTCGCCTCGAGCAGGAGCCAACTAGGAAACTAAGCCATATCAGTAGAACACCAACGTCTTAGGAACATGCTAAACGACTCCACTCATGTGCAATCGAACATTCGTGAAAATATTACAATACAGGCGGTAATCCAACTAACGTAGAGCGGCACTCAACACCCGTCTTCGAATCACAGCTCCACCATCCAAGGCACGGTATTCATGCTGACCTGGGATCTAGTTTACTTATAATTTGCCGGTTCAATCGATATTGTGTCCCATCTCATTGTGGTTGACACTCATTCAAAATGAACAAAAATCACTCCTGTGCACAAGCTAACTCCAACCGCTACCTTTAATACACTTGAGCGAATCTCCAGTCAGCATGGCTTACCAAACAACATCGTTACCTAAAACGGTTCGCTATTCTTCCACGCCTGTTTTGAACAGTTTTGTAGAGCACACAAAATTAATCACCTCCGATCTCCGACCTACCACACCCAATCCAATGGTCAAGCACAACGCTTAGTTGACACCTTCAAACAAGCACTTTTGAAAGCGCGTGTGTAGGGGACAACTGTGGAAGTGTTTCAAAGATTTCCACCGGTCTACGGTTCAGCACCGTATCCAGGAATTGTAAAGAGCATTTGCCAGCAGAATTCTATCGAGGGGCGTAAATTGCGGACAATTCTAACGGATATGTTGCTAACCCAAACCCAAGACCAAGAAGAACGTTCTGTGAGAAACAGTTTATCACTAAGTAATGGGCTTGGATTCGTGACCATCGCCGACCAGGAACCCTTGGGTTTTCCGACGAATCACGAAACTTCGAGTTTGCGTTCTCCATGAAGTGACCGTTTCAGATGGTGTATGGGTACGCCATCGCAACGAATTACGTACTGCACCTATCAATCCTTCATGCAAACATCAGTTCGCTGCTGTGTTTACTCATCAGTACCAATTCTTTCGAAATATTCACAAAGCTTATCACGACGGTATACATTGGAAGTACTAGACTCGAGTTTCGCTCTTATAAGAGCTCATCAGCAGTTCATATCGTGTATCGGCATGACGCTACTCAAATGTGCCAGTCTGGAGAGACATTAATGAAGACTGAATCGCAATCGGTCAAATGGGGGTCGGTAGCTCAGGCCGTAAGGCTTGAGACTACAACGGTGAAGGTCCTGGGTTCGAGTCAGGATATGCAATTCTGATGAGCTCTAATAAGAGCGAAACTCGAGTCCAGTGCTTCCAATGTGGACCGTTGTGATAGGCTTTGTGAATATTTCAAAAGAAAGGTACTGATGAGTAGACACGAAAACATATTGAACAAACTCTCCAAACACCCGTAAGCTTGCTGCGTCTCAGTAGATAAAATGCGTGACACATTTGGATTCCCCATTCAAACCACCGAAACAACCAATGCATCACAGCCAGTTAAGCTCAGGCTAGGCGAGAGAATTCGTAAGCTAGTATCCAGCTTAAAGGACAAATTAAGTAAGTTTAACCAAAGGAGGTGTTGGGTAATGCGACCTCATCATCTAGTGTTGTTCTGTTCTCTGTCTCAGTAGGATTGGTCTCTCTTATCATCTAGTTGATCATCTGACACAACTGTATCTCGTATCCAGTACATCGCAATGATAATACTCGTTAAACAAAATGAATGGCGTCTACGATAATGTTGATTATAAGGTAACCTTAAACATGCAACACGAACAAATTATAGTTCCAGTGAATTTAGCTATCTGATGTTGTAGAACCCTTTAATTTTAACAACAACTCGAAGATTTATATGTAAGTGGAATATATGTTGACAAAGTTGATACCACAATGTCAGACTCGGAAAATCATTTCGTAATTGAAGACAATCCAATTTATGTTGAAATTCCATAAAGTGAGTTGGATGTATAATGGTAGATTGTAAAACTGAAAAAAGACGGAAACTATCTTACAAATCCGTGCTTTAGAGTTTTTGTGTATGGTTTATTTTCAATGCCAATCAATATCACTAATCCGGCTTCGCAAGTGTTGGCGTTCGAAATAATACTTCCATGATCTACATGATTTTTGTCTCTACAACGAATAACGGCTAAATTGTGATATAAAATATCCATAGCAAAACAGAAACATTAATATATATTCTGCTACAAAAGATGGTTAATGCGTTGCACAACTGTCAAAATTGAAAACAAACTAGCTTTCAACACATGCAAGTCCTAAATAATATAGATCGACCTCAATCCAGCTTTTTCTTTTTCGTTCTTGTTCAGAGTAAAACGTTTGGATTAAACAGCCGAAGAGGGTTTCTAGGTATCTGAATATTCAGCCATTTATAGAATAGTCTACAATGTGAAGCTGATTATAAAACGTGCCTTTCGTCTGCAAAGAATATCACTGAATATTTGAGATTCTTAGACTCGTTCAATTTTATGATGAGATTGTTTATTCAATTTGTACCAGACAATTCTTCATTTGCAAAGCGCCAAACCTTTAGACTGTTTACAAAATATACCATTCGGTGAGCGCCATAGAATACTGGCATGAGAGCTCCAATACATCGAAAAATTCGAATTGATATTATTCTCAAATACAAAGTTCTCAATGTGCATCAACTATTCCTAATATTTGAGAAATATTAAATTCAATCAACCACCAAAGCATCCGTAGAATTATTCAAAAAATTAATATTTTATCAGCTTGTGAATTTTAAATAATTTTGATTCCGTTTTTGTAGCGGGAATTCTTATGAGTTTACGCATTCGTTCCCTTTTATAATAAAAAATATGTTTAGCCAGTTTTAAACTACACTGCCCGCTCAACATCTCATGTCAGATTAATATATCTCCAACCTAGAAAGCAACCCCAGGCACTGAACACTAAATTAGTCGAGCCATAAGTTTAGATCGGTAATCAGAAACTTCCCTTGTAATATCCACGGGATTGTAACGGAGTGTCTACACTAATTGTGCCCTCAGATTCACGCTACTGTATTCCAATATGCAGAATAGCATTCGCCGATTAAATTAACATTTGTTGGACTAAATACTTTTGTAAAAATGGCGGCGCGAAAAATAGCATGACAAAGTTCACTAAAAAGCCGAAATCTTCCTCGCAGTCGATACTTGAATCCTTTTACCTGAGTTGATATAGCCACAAGGCAGATTGTTCTTGTTTGATCGGTGTCGGTTGACGAATTTGTATCATATACGCATTACGTGTTCATACTTTGAAGTATTTCAAGTGAGTGAACATTGAGATTTGATGTATGAAAATCTCTTCTCCAGCCCCTAGAGCCATAGGCAGTAGTCGGTCTTTTGGCGGTATTTATATGCTAAACGCACGACCAACGTTAAGCATTTAGAAGCGATATGGGATTTTAATCCTGCATGGAGTTAACGCTTCAAACAGTTCCTAGTCTAACGGCCGAAATCAATCGTAGTCCCAATAGTAGTCTAAATTTTAATAGCTTTAATGTACGCGGTGGTTGAAGCAAACTAGTTTTCTGGTGATAATTCAGTTCCTCTGTGTCAATTAGGAAGTGTTTTGTAGGCTAGTCTATGAAATTGGTTGACAGATGACAAATGATGCGTGGCGTTGGAAAATGTTTGAATAGGTAAACTAATCCGCGAAACCACTATGGCCTCCACTACCCTGTAATTCGAAAAGAATTACAGCAAGTATTTTTGCGTCTGTATGGCAATCTGATTACACTACCGCAAACAACTCTCAGTGTACTAAATTTTAATTTTCAGATATGATAACGACACATAAACCCATCGGAACGAACAAAATATGTGCGCATATTATCACTAAACGTTTTAATAGAAAGATACATCGTCGTCGACTAAACCGATTTTCGAACAAATTAAAATTTCAAAGATAAATAAATCTTTTTTACCGTGGTTCACAGAAAATCATTAGCGACTCCATCGCAATCATATGCGTGAAAATCAATGCGAATTGATGTACGTTTTCCCAAACATTTTCCCATTTATTTTGTTGTAATTTTGTTCGAATCTGTTAGCATTGGATCTGATTGTGTGAGATTTTAGGCTGATATTTCAACGGAGTCTGTTACGTTGACCAGGTTAACGCATTCGGAACTGTGCATCTTTGAAGTGCGCTTGCATGGTGATGGCTTGTCTGTTGACCCACAAGATTTACGAATTAATATTTATGGTTTGTGGTTGAAAAAGCGATTGACTTTACGGTAACCAGGTAGTCTAAACATAGCTACAGATGTATTTATAATGAATAGATGTGTGTTCATTGCAAGGGTCAAAATCAGGATTATCTCTCATATAAAGTCGTTTAATGCTGGAATGATAATATTTGAACTGTCTAGATTTTATCAAATTAGCATATATGGGATTTCAAACAAAAGAATGCACCGAATAAAAATTCCTGCAGCAGCTTCGCGTTTTGAATGCGGCGTTTTCAAAATTCATCCATGAACCCAGATGTTGCTATTAGTTCGAATTTGGAATCAGACAATAACGAATACTTCGCTTTGGGATTTAAAGCGAAGCGAAGTTGCGAAGCGAAGCAAATATTGTTGAATATTCGCTTCGCTATCGCCATGGCGAAGGGCAGCAATAAAATTCGCTAAACATTCGGTATACTTCGCTTTGCTTAAAACGAAGTGCAAGTTCAAACTTCGCCGTAAACGAATATTAGCGAAGTCTTCGCTAAAAGCGGAGAGTGTTCATTTTTGTACTTTAATGATTTAACCCTTTGTCTGTTTTTGATGTTGACACTTGTTGACACTCGACTGGCTCTAAAAAGAGTCCTGCGAGGATCAGATGACAGACACCGCCACACAAGTGCACTCTAATGGTGACTGAAGGTACCGACAAAAGCTACTGAGCAACCGACTGCTTGTTTAATTGCTATAAGCTAACATTTGAGGTGGTAACTAGAGTTACCGTCAGTAGATAAAGGGCTGTACTTTTTTGTACTTTAATATTTTAAATGTATTCGCGTAGGTGTGTGGCTGGATGCAAAGGGCATGGGTGTTTTGATCTGCTTGGGTGTTTGCCGCTCTGCGTGAGTGCTTGTGGTTGGAGGACTATAAATAGGATGAAAATTTAATTGTCTCATCATAGTCTCATCATGAGCCCCCCGAAGACATACCACGAGTCGGACAAGGACAAAGACTCGGCCTCGGCCAAGAAGTCCAAGAGGAGCCCGACCCTCAAGGTCAAGCTGCCGTCCAAGACCCGTGGACCCCCAAGTCCTCCAGAAAGAGGTCTCCATCGCCGTCAGATTATGATGATGATAATGACGACTTTCATCACAGCACCCACCGGCACAAGCCTACCAAATCACCGATCTGGAACTTGATCAAGAAGAAGGCTGTGAAGAAAGGTGCGAAGGAAAGAGAAGCTCGAGCTATTTGCCAAGTCGAGGATTGTGGTCAGTCCATCGCCCGGCCTAAGGGAACCCCCCAAGGCATGGTCGGCCACATCATTTCGAAGCATCCGGACGTTTCTAAGCAGTTTCTGAACCAGAAGGCCAAGTTCGAGACTGAAAAGGTGAGTTAGACTCAGTTTGACGCAACCTTCGCTAAACTTCGTTTAAACTTTGCTATACTTCGCAATAACTCGCCATATACTTTGTTATAGATCGCTTAGTACTTCCAAATACTGTGCATGAACATCGTTATACTTTGCAATAGTGTATTGGAAATAAAGCTCAACTGTTTTTTTCCTTTTTTCCGGAAGAAGCAGCAGCAGTCCCAGTCCAGCTCTGGGCGAGTCATGATCGGGGAGTCATCCGAAACCTCTTCAAGAAGGCTCCCAGTGACCTCGATCACCCAGTACTACAAGCCCGGCGGCAGCGCCAGCGCTCCCAAGATGTACAACCCGACGAGTCCTCTCCAGCTGGGGACCAACCTGGAGATCATGGCCTACCTTGCAGGTGCCAACCTTTCGTTCAGCCATGTGAAAAATTGCCATTTATCAGGTATTTAAAATGACAAATTTAAAATTACAATTTGTTACCTTCTTACTTGAAAGATAATTTCGATTCGACTTTGCTATACTTCGCTTAAACTTCGCCATACTTTGTTATATATTGCTATTTTTCGAATAAAATTCACTATAATTTGGTATATATCGCTATTACCTTCGCTATTATTCCAGGTATTGTCAGTCGCTCGACCCGAAGATCAACATCCCAAGGCAGATCATGTTCTGAACAACGAGAGGGTCCAGGAGCTCGTCTACATTCATGACAATAACGAGAGAGTGCTCCCCTATATGAAGAGGATGAAGCTCCGCATCCAGGAGTTCACCAATGGCGAAGGTACCAACACTCAGAGTCAGCAGCAGCTCAAAGACCAGGATGACCCTGAGGCCAACCTTGAGGATGTCGAGTTTGTCGACACCCAGGAGCTCACGGCGGGGGCCTATTACCCTGGAGGCAGCCGGACCAGTTCCGGCACCAGGTCCAGGTCCATAACCCCGGTCTAAGAAACCGAGTCAGAGGAGGAACCTAATTGCCTATGAGATGAAGGTTTTGTATATTTCCAATGCCGAAGCTCATAAAAAGTCCTCCCTTGTCAAATAAAAGTTATTTCATGGTCAAAAAATAATTTATTCCGGAATTCGTTTTATTTCAGCGAAGAATAGCGAATTTGAACGAAAATTAGCGAATTATAGCAATTTATAGCAAGGTATTTATGTCGAAAACGATGTTTTTGGGGGACACTGAAGTTGAGCGAAGAATATTCGCTAATATTCGTTATGGCGAAGTGCGAAGCTTCGCTTCGCTTCGCAATTGAAAAGTGCACTTCGGATATTCGCTTTGATACTATTCGCCATTGCAAAGGGCAGTTAGGGAACTTCGAAAATTCGCTTCGGACTTCGCTTCGTTCCAAAAAAGTGACATTTGTTATTGTCTGTTTGGAATATGTTACATCGTGATGTGCGAAAATTGGTTAAAAACGTTTTATACAAGGATAGGATCGCCTTGCATTCTTCACTGTGAAAGCTTCATCAGCTCCATTCGTCTAGGTCGCTCAAAGTTTGGCATAATTTCAAAGCCATGGACAAGTTCGGAAGCTTTAGTAAATGAGCGGCCAGAAGAAAATATCTTTCTGGAGCCATGATGACCGGGCTTGTCAGTATAGTATAGATCGGGGTGTATATCAGTTTCAATCGTGAGTGTAGGAGAAGCCAGAAATTCCTACAAATATCCGCTGCAACATGACTAGTAGCTAAGAGGCGCGTTTGGTAACAGCTTTGCATTGTGGATCATTTTGTCAAGTTGCCACAAATACTGAGACCTACTTTATCTTCTTCTAAAGGCTGAGTTTGCATCAAGAATAATTTGATCAAATGACGCAGTTTTCTGTGTGAATTTCGAACAGGAAATCGGAGGCGACACCATGTTGTTCGAGCTTGAATATCTTAATAAAATTCGTGTCACCTAATGGTGTCTATAGAAATTTTACGTTAATTTTTCTATAATATTTAAACCCCATAATTAACAATGGCATAAATCTCCATGACACACTCAACGGTAGTTAAGACGTTTAGAATTTACACAAATAAAATTATGATTTTATTTAAAATGAGCTTATAACATTATGCGCATTAATGAATGCTTAATTATTGCCAAACACGAAAAAAATTGAAAATTAATTTTCAAAAATTTCCAAAGCGGATAACAAACTAAAACACTGCAGTTTTCATTGGCTATTGATGAATTAAAGTAATTAATGTTTCTTGTTGCGTGTGGTTTTCATTCGTTTTCTTATTCTTCGTTCCATTCCTCGTCCGTATATTCAATATTCAACTCGGAATCGTGTATATCTGAAGTGATTGAAGACGAGGAATGATAATGTTTATTTCACCAGATTGTGAGTACTAACAGGGAGCAAGTTTATTTTGCACTGGCGTGAATAATTCTAATATTGTTACGATGCCACAAGTCATGCTGGACGCTCAGCTTCTGAAGGTGGACAGCTGATATTAATAATAAAAATTGATACTGCTTATTGCTTAATCTAACTTATACATAACAGATGTGCTGGTTGATGAATTCGTTTCCCTTGAACAGTCATAAACATTGTTCTCGTGGCCTTTAATCGAACATGCCTCAAACCAATTTTTTCACAGTTTCAAGCACTTATTCGGTTAAATGCTACAGCAGTTGGTTGGCTAAATGCATCAATATTTTGTGTATCAACTAAGGTCAATTTGAGACACAAACTGTTTCGATGAATTCCGAGATACCGGGAATTGCAGCGAAACGAATGTCCAAAATTTCCGTTACGATTTTTGGTTACAAATTGGATCATAAATTAAAGTTATCAGATAAGATGAGCACGAAGCATCGTTTAATAAACAAATTGTTACTCCATGTCGTGACCTGTTCGTTGATTTTTTTCATCTTTTTTAGTGAAATTATTCTAATTGCCAAGCCAAATGCCAAGTTAACATTCTTTTTCCACGTTAATGTTAATATGACAGGTCATTGTAATTTTAAAAACATTGACAGCACTTCCGTTGACGGTATCTGATTAGATTACCCGAATACTACCGTACGTAGTTGAAGTTAGCAGGCAATCTTACAGGATCTATATCTGGCAAACGTGACTGAGTCCTTTATCGTTGTTGCGTTCCAAACCGTGTATATTGTGAGCGTATTAGAAGAGGAGAACAGAACATGATATTTCTCTTCTTCTTTGTAAAACTGCGCACGTTTCGAATGGCAATCTGGACCGTCGAAAGTGGCACTAGCAACCAGATCCACAGCACTCTGTTAAAATATAAGAAAATTTGGTTCATGCTACAAGGGGGAAACATTCGATATACGAACAACAATATATTTGCCGTAATATTAAATCAGGGAAAAGTAGACTGAATTAACTACTGGCTGCTACACCAAGTGTTGTTTTCAGCACAAGCATAAACAGAATTGTGATAAACATTTTGCCATAGTTTCGTCAAACGAATAATTTGGCAACTGCTATTTATTTTTTTATATGACTATATATATATATTGTTTTTATATATTATATACTCGTGGCCTGAGCCAAAATTTGTTAGCTATTTTAAAGATTAGTGTATACCAGCTTGTCGTATTAAATATGTAATTTGCTTTCGTAAAACTTTGATCATTACCGCATGACCGAACCCGAGAGCGTCATTAATTGGCATTCGCCTTATTTTAAAAATATAATGAATGAAAATATCAAGAAAATTCTAAATAGAAAATATCAAGAAAATTCTAAATAGCTTCCAAAAGCTGGTATGTAGAGCATGTTCACCTTACTACGAAAGCGACGCCTACACTGATTACATGAGGTGCACAGAATAGAAAGTGTTCGTATTTCAAAAGTTCGACCCTTTGGTGATTTCAAATCATTATTTAGAATTTTCAGCAGCTGCACATTCGGTATGATGAATTTTGAATTAAGATATTCAAGCCCACTATATTGGCATCACGATTTGTGAAGAATTTGCTCTTGGCCGTATACTATAGTGTTATTGCTTAAAGATTCCTTTTTTAAATGAATTATTGTAAATGCGGATCTCGTCTGCTAAGCGTAGAACACGCCCTCGGATTTAAACGGACACAGATTTATCACGAACTGCCAACTGTAACTCAATCTTACGTTTGGGCCCCGATAACCCTCATATACACACATGATTCGATATCAATGTAGAATACTCCGATTTACCATAAGTTATAATGAAATAACAAGAAAATACTAACCAAAATATCATTACACATGTACCCAACAAGATTGAACGAATGGTTTAGGAAATCTGATGAAATAACTTTTTATTCTGTATATTTGACGTTTTGTCCAGATCATTCCTGTCGATATTCTAATTCGTGCTTTCTGAGTTTGAAAGACAGGACTAGAATACACATGTATCCAAACATCGGAAAAATTCAGAGTTGAAAGTTTTACGCTTACTACATAAAAGCCGACAACATAAATATTTATCAAATGACATTCAAAAACCTCAAAGGCGAATTGAATGAGACTCAAGTTGTTGTACCTTATCAAATCGCAATTTAATCCGGCGAGATTCTGTCACAACCACTTGATGCTTGCAAAACATCAGGTCATTTCCTTTCGGTTGAACCTCCAATTTCGCGCTATCTTGTTGCAGTTCGAAATCACACTTATCTGAAGAAAAACAAGATGACATACAAGATTTAAAGAACTTGGATGAAATATGTAATCGAATTCAAATGAAATGTGTTTAAGTTACTTATAAGATTTCTATTTAGAAAATGCTAATGGATACAAATCCAGAAATGTTTTTACAAACATTACGTCGCTGTAAATTGTTACATACAAAAAAACGTAATTAAGTCACACAACAATTTATTCACTGAGATCCTGACACTTGTGGATATTCAGCATCGAAATAAATGGCGGTTCCGCTATGACTACAGTTGTTCAAATTGCTATTCATTACCTAACCGTCGAAGTACCGCCACTGCACATCAAATGGAAAAAATGAAGTGGCATTATGTCCGGTATTAACCTATTGATAATATTTCATTAAACACGGACATATTAATAAAGTAACCATCATTTATTCATGCGTTTCAGTTGGTAAGAACTATTGAAAAAGCTTCTAGTGCACTGGCAATTCTTACCTAAATATCTTCTAGTTTGTCTCACCGGAGGTTCCCAAGCTGTATAAATGAATAACAGAATTGTTTTTAAAATAACTAGACCATTTAATTCAATACTTAACTAACAGTTCAATTTTAATCTCCATTGTAATAAGTGTTTCAGATATATATACATATATATATATATATACCAAGATATGCATAACTAGATGCAGTGAATACATTGTAATCAAAAATGCTCATTTGCATACATCTACATCACACACACACACACCCCAAGACCGGTTTCGTGCTGTTTGCACTCATCAGGTAGGGACAGTAGGATCAGGATCCACATGCGCTTGAAACAGTGGAAGATTGGTAAACGAGTTGCGCTTGTATGCCACTGTTGGGTAAGGTTTGTACGACCAACCTGTTCAATCACATGAGCCACCCTACCTGGTGAGTGCATACAGCACGAAACCCGTCGTGGCGTGTGTGTGATGGAGATGCAAGCAAATGAGCACTTTTTTATCGTAATGGGTATTAAACCCAGTCTACATCAGTGGGGGCTAATGTGATTGAACAGGTTGGTCGTACCAACCTTACCCAACAGTGCCAATCAAGCGCAACTTGTTTAACACTGTAATCAAATTTTTAACTTTGAAGGCACTGTTTGAGAAGGAGAGCATAACGAATATTTTTAATAGTTTGCGCAGACTATGATACGTGGATCAATTCAACTGCATGAGTCTTAATGCAAAATCCGCATCTGCATGCATATTGTTCACACAACAGCTAGTTTCTTTTCACTTGCGTGTTGGCGTGTTTGACGCAAAGCCTTTCAAAAAGTGATATTTGTTGCTCACATATCCTTCAGTTTTATTCTGAAAGCACCACAATATATTTGGTATTTTGATTATCTCGATCAAATTACCAACAATCACCCCGTTATGTTTGTATTCACATCGTGGTTCTTTGTAAGAACCATATTTAACGGTGCCATTCAATTTTAACTTTTTTACCACTTATCCACTGTTTCAAGGCGCACTGAACCTAATCTTACTATCTCCACCTGATGACGTCAAACAGCCAGAAAAAGATAGTGGAGTGTAATTCCGGGGGATGTGAGCAACACATCACTTTGTTCGACCATAGCACCTTTGGTGCTTGAACAACAATAACTATGTGATTCTGTGTTTAAACATTGTGTTTCGTTGTACGAACCCTATGAAACAGTGGCTTTCGAATATAACTTTTTTAAAACTTTACATCTCATTTCACTGATAGCTGAAACTGCTTCTACTGCCTCTATCTAATGACAGCAAACAGCCGGGAACCGTTTGTTGTTATTGTTGTTAATAAAATAATAAGCGTTCGTATTTCAAACAATCCACATTAATTTGCTTTTTAAAATGGCAAAACTGCCGCATTGTACAGCATTCTATACTACGCAAACATGTTTTACTTATTCCGAAAATGCGAAAATGCGAAAGTGAAATGTTAAAATTTGATCAATTAAATGACACATCATTGTGGGGACTTGAAAGATCGAGATGTATTATTTTCCCGCGATTTCTAAGATGTTCTATTCTTTATTTTATATTCAAAAATAAACCAAGATTCCGACGTTTCCGTCTATTGACTACGTACGTGTCTTATCAACTATTTTTGATTATGAAGGAAAGTTAATCCATAAAACGTGTGAAAATTTTTAAATTGGATGATGATGCCAAACTTAATCGCCAAAGACTGATAACAAATAATCTGACTGAAAACGAGTTCTTATGCCCATTTTATTGTAATAAAATAAATACAACTTAAATCAAAAAGCATCCACTTATAAACTTCAATAAATTTAGATCTCTTCGTAATTACAATTTCCAGGGAATGGGTATAAACAGATCTAACGAATAATGTTTTGTTGGCTTTCAACTATTTTGATGTAACACAAATAGTGCAAATCTACTAAAACTTTCCCGTGGTATTCTGTGACGCACAAATGAATGGATAGTAATGTCTCATCAATTTGGTTGACCTTAAATGATTTCTAATGAAAGCTATATTTACCCGCTCATAAAATGTTCAACTGTATAACTACCGAATTGTTCATTGAAAAATCAGCGCAGATGCCTTGTTTTCATGAACATTTGTAAATGTTATCTGGTTATATATATACACTATATATATTTCAATTTCAAATATCAGTAATAAATTAAATGCATCACATATGCAAATGTAACATATATGCACACCAAAATTTACTAACCTTGTACCCAGGAAAGTCTATATGTGTTTGCGACTGAGCCCGGATATCGCAAATAAAATATCGTAGCGGACTTTCCGGAAATAATTGCAGTATTAGTGCGAGACATTTTCCAGTCTATTAATGAACTTGTATCCGAACAACTTCCTGAGTGTGGCACCCATGGATCGATTGTATGTATATTCTAAACGAAAATTGATGACACAAGAAAAATATGATACGGTCAACTTTGTATCTGGTAATGAGATCAACTTATTCTACTTACATTTTTCCATTGCAGATGTAATGAAAGTGATTTGTGGGATGGAAGTTCAATAGTATAAAAGCATAGAGAGAACTTTCCAGAGAGTGCATTTCCGAAGAATGGATCGAAGGTGGCTCCAATTATATTGCTTTGCCTTCTAATGTCGCAATCGGTTATTTCGACACTTTCATTAACTTTTGGAGGTTTGCCCATTGCAATTTCCTTCGATTCAAAGACTAAAGAAACAAATAGTTGAGACGGAAATATAGTTTCAAACTCAAAAATAAAGTTTTGGTTTATCAAAGCAAATAATTATAATCAATCGATTTGCGCATTTTATTTTATGTACATCGGCTTAATCGTGGAATTATTCAGAACAATTAACACAAACGGCATCACTTAACTGACACATGATGGAGTACGAATTTCATTACATTAGGAACCGATTTTGTTCGCTAACACAAAGATACTGCCTGTAAACATTTTACGTCCAACCTGCTCAAACATGGCTTCTGAAAGTATTGTACTTACCAGAAGCACTTGAAGAGAGCGAAACTGTTAAACATGTGTATATATAAAGCACACATGCAAATATGAAAATTTTTGTAGCCCATATCTCCCATTATATTCATTTGTTTAATTTTCTTCGGAACATCACATCTTCAGGGTCCACATTTACAAAATCTCTCTGTCGAAAGAATGTATTGATCGAACAATTGAGGAAGCATTTATTTCGTTGATATGTTGTTGTGGTATACATTATTACAAAGCTAAAATCAAGAAAGATTCCGATTTTATTCAAATTTACGGTTTCGCCGCGGCCAACTTATCAACAGCGGATTAATATACATGTGCAGAATGTTGAGGGCTACAAAAAAGGTGAAGACATATTTTCTTGTTCAATATCGATTCAATGGCGAGGTTCTTGTAACTGGAATAATATCATATAATTGTTATTAAAAACTAATTTTTGACTCACTCCCTCTGTATCTAGCGAACCACGGCTGTCTCGCCATTAATTCTCTATTCCAAAACGTGGCTATCGTCATTTGATTGGAAAACGAGACATAAATCTGGTTTTTTCGTTGGGTGAATATCGGTCGCAATGGTTCTGCCTCGCGTGATGTTCCGTCAAGATAAATACTCGCCAAAAGTCCTGTGACAAACTTTGAGATGGAATGTGCGAAGATTATAAAATGTTAAGGTTACAGATATATAATTAATTCGCTGTACTACAATTTGACGAAATGTTATGAGTAAAACCATAGAGGATTTCGTTTTTAGCTATTTTCTTGTTGCATTTTGCAATCCTAATTAAATCAGTGTAGTACGGTTTAATAATTGGGGATTTTTCTCGGTTTCTCTAAAAAGATGCATAATGTTCATAATACATCAATTATAAAATTGTTAACCTAATTAAATTATTCAAACTTATTGAGCTTCTTCCAAAAAAGTACATTCGCTTTGTAGTTACTTAACTAGGATTGCTTTTATTGAACTTTAAATAAAAATGTACAACGTGGTTTTCCTAATAATGTTACGCTCCTTGAAATAACAAGTTTTCTTCTCCCTGAACGCAATGAAAGATACGCATTTCAGCGATGATTAAATGTTATTCGCTAAAATCTATGACATTTTTGTCACCAGGATCGATTACATCATCATCAAGATTGATTTTACAGCGGAGCCTAATTGAAATTATTGAGCTTCATAAGGTGTCATTATATTCGTTAATCGTTAATCTCTGACTCCAGCCGAGAACGTTGAATATCATCTTATTGAGCGATCTCACACCAGCCGTGGGTTCCAATCATTTGAATGGCTATTCAATGATGTTGTTGAGTGCCGTCTGTTGAGAGATTCATGTAGGTTTTTCATTTAGCTGATAGATTTGTGCTGTCTCAATCGAATTAATGCACGTGTTGATCGATAGGTATTAAGATCAATAATTCCTGATCATGTTTGTGTGCCGATAAACAGTATTTATGTCACCATGATCTTAGTTCCAACTAATTCTTTCTTATGTATATGTGGTTGCATGAGGTAGGTTTGCGTGTAATCTGTAGGAAAAATTAAATGCTTGACGCTGGTAATACTGAGATACACATCGCATCATATCCTGATATCGTGCATAAAACCTATATTTTGCTGCATCATACTTCTGAAAGCTTTGGACATAATTCTTTTAACTTTTCCGTTAATCCCATTTGTAGTGTGTTGTGTCGCTTTGAACTCTGGTTATGATGCAACTGTAAACATTGTTGGTCAGACGCTTGGTTTAAGTTAAATTTTTACACGTGTTTTCATTCTAACGGTAAACAGAGGTTTAAGTTTTGTTGCGTTTGTTTGTTTAATTTCAATATCCAGAAAGTACTGAACGTCATCAGTTTCATTTATATGTAAAATGGGAGAAACTGAAAAGGATGTCGTAACTCGAACGTTTCCGAGTTTCACAATCACAAATATATCGTTTGTATAGTGAAATAATATTTCGTGGATTAAATTGTTAAAGTTAGTCTTGTCGAAAACAGTATGACGACTAAAGAATTTAGGTTACACTGTGCTGAGCGGATAAGCTTTATTGTATCTGTTCCTAGAACTGCCGTGTTCCTGAGGGCACAACGCTATCAATTTCAACAAAATTGCTTTTGTACTCGAGCACGCTTAGGTGAATTCCTTTCACAGTGAGTGCATTTATTCTGCTAAATTATGTGAATAATGGAGTTTCAATGGAAGAAACCACAAATTCGTCATCGGCAAACATCAAATTTTTCACATACATTTGCTGCGGTTCCTTCAAGAAGGACGTGCATGAAATTGAATTCTCAAAATTTATCCGATTTAAGTTAAATTTGAAAAACATTATTAATGTTTTTGTATCAACGATGTCCATTTTGAACTTAAAAGGAAGTTGACAAATTTTAACTTGATGTTCGTCATTATATTTTAATCTTATGAGGAAATTATTATAATTGCTGTATATTTGTATCTATGAAAAAATCTGATTTATTCTTCATTTAACGTTACTCAGCAGAAATGAGTGTATCTTTTTCATTCTGCAACCAAGTATAACAATCTTGTTTTAATTTTTGGATAAACTATGTTTTTCCTTCTGGACAAGGAATGATTTGTCCTATTGATATGTTATTTCATTGTTTATCTGCGGTTGGCTCAAAATCGTTAACTTGATATTTTAGGAAATTGATCAGCTATCAACGGACCTATGTCCAAACAGTTTTGAATTGTTCGGTATTCAGTTAAATGTTTTTACTGATGAATACAGGAAAAAGATTGTTCTGTTTATCATCTCGACTGTCAGAGATTCTAAGAGTATTTGAACGTAAAGTCAACTGAATATTATCAATAGGGTGGGTTTAAAATGCAATTCCTTTTCGCATTCAAATTCTTGAGGGGGTTCAAATAAATTATGGGACTGAAATTATTTTGATTTCAAAAAATGAAAATAAAATTGAAGATCTGCTTGAATTCTGTTGGAAGATAAAAACGTTAAGGTTTTGCAGTGAAACTTCTTAAAGCTGAATCGCAATTCTGCTTTGAATTGTAATCTACTTGCTGAATGAAATTCGTTCATTTCAGATTGTTAGATCGGTTATCTGAATATTGAATCTTTCCATGAAAGTGAATCAACCTAACAGCAATATGATAACTATCGCTAAATCTACTAATTTACGAAATATGGTCTTTTGCATTTATGATGTTTGAAAAATATTTTTTTATTGTTTTAAATTCCAAGACTTACACGAAATGATTCAATTTTAATATACTTGGCGTCGGCTACTTTTATTCGGTGTAGACACATGGTGGAGTCGCGGGTTAATTTTCGTCTCACGCTCAATCTGCCATCGGATCTGCTTAGCCTGAATCTACAAGATGCTAAACAAAGAAAATTTGCAATATCTTTAATTAATAAAATATTATATTTCAATGGTTAAAGTTGCGTGACGGTCACGTTGCACCACGGCATCAAACACCCATTTTTTCACTAAATTTAAGTCGTTGTCCTTTATTTTTCCTTGAATTCAAATCGTTTTTGTCCCTCGCAAAAACGAACTTTTATCAATATCTACATATGCAATTATCTACGTGTCATTGTTTTTCGTCTGCTTTTTGTAATTTAGCAACCCACGTTTTAGGAGCTTATCTGAACCTTCATATTTTGAATTTCATGGTGTCCCCGGAAAAACACATAAAAGGTTCATCCTGGCTTTGTTCTGTATTCCAGAGCGTAGAGTTAAAAACGACGCATCCATTAATGGAAGACAACCACTGTCAATGACAACAAATCGTTGCTTTCTCTCAATTAAACATGTATATTCCTTGTAGTCATGCCAGAATTAGTTCACCGTATTTTAATAATACAGTAAAATATCAAGAACATAGTTTAGACTTTCAACAGTAAACCTTAAAAATATTGATTCGGTCAGAAGAAACTCAGGGATCACTTTGTGATTCTGTATTTGAGAAATGTGGTTCTTTGTAAAAAACCTATACACCAGTGGCATACAACTTTAACTTTGTATACCGGTTTTTTCACTGTTTCAAGGCTCACTAAACCTGGTTTTACTGTCTTCACCTGATGACGGCAAGCAGCCAGAAACCGGTGGTGGTGTGTAAGGTTTGGGGATGTGAGCACCACAATACAAACTCAATATTTATTTTTAAAAAAACCTACACTTTCACACGGGACCATATTTGAACAAAGAAGGCGCGTACATCTGATATTCATTCTAAAACCGCACTGCTCCTATTTTACGCCCGAGATCATTATACTTATTTACCCTATCAAACCGGTTGAAAACAATTCCTGCTCTATGTATTTTTACGTGATTACTGAACTGATCAGTAGGCAAACAAATCCCGTTTTACTATCTATGTTATTTGTAATTCGCATATTATTATGTAATTTTTGTAAAGCTGTGTGCTTTTTAAACCATTAAATTGAATTGAATTAAATTGAAAAATACGCTTGTCATGAAACGTTTCATTTTGTTTATTTTCATCTCCACATTTGTAGAAATATTACAACATGTTCTATATCGCTGATAACAAAGCTAAACGGAGACGCTTGGCATCGCTAATCAAAGTATGCATGGTAAGATCCTTGAAAAACTTAATCAAAAATGGAATATCAAAATCTTTTTAGCAAAAAGGAATATTCCAGTAAAAGTAATCTTTTAACTTACTCCGTATCTTTAAATTCCGTAGTGCGTTGATAAATTGACTATTTGGTTGCTCAACTTCTGTGCTCTTGGTAGTCACGTTCAACTTATGTACGATTTCCGTTTGATCTACAAAGTGAATTTAAATGTTGTTTTATAAATATTTAAAATATCTTTTGTCAAATCGTGATTAGCCGAAATTTAAAAAATCGATCAAGATCGAGAGAGTTTACAGTCGATGGCATATAATAAAGCGAAACCGATTATAAGCCCTGAACAATTAAAATAAATGACTTCTGGGGTTGCAAGTAATGGAAACCAAGCCACTGCCGCCGCTTTACCATTTGGTTGTACCATCTCATTACCCGGTGAATATGTCGTTTTGTATTCAATATTGTTGAAAATGAGATCACAAAGACAACTACGTATAACTGGCCAATTAAAATGTTCAGATGTTCCTCAAAGAAATTGATTTTGAAAAATGCGGTTCATATTCAGATAAGATATTTTAGATATTCTTTGAAGTGTCAAAATAATGATGCAAAGAATTTATTTTCCAAGTTTAACAGGTACGGCAATAATATGGAATAAGGCTATCAAGAACGTACCTATTTTGGATCCAGTATGGTCTATAAATCCTCTTTTGTTTGTATTATCTGTGTTTTTCAGCCATTCATCCGATTCTGATAAACGTATCAAAAAACGTCTTATAAGGGGTAGTGATAAAATAATCGCTGTCAATTGTGAAATTATACAGAATTCATTCCAACAAACATAACAAAAAATTGTAGAGGATTTGATTTTAGAAGCATCATTTGACGCCAAATCTGATGAGTACCATAGGCTGAACAAGGCCACGATTCACGATAGGTACCCCTTTCCGCATAATCAGGACCTGACGGTCAATGTTCAAGGATGTACCATTTTCATCAAGGTAGAATTTGTTAGGGCGTACAACCGAATCCCAGTAGCAAAAGTAGATTTAACGAAGACGACCGTTATTAGGCCGTTTGGCCTCTACGAGTTTGTGTGTATGCCGTTCTGTCAACTCAATGCGGCTCAAACCTTCCAGTGAATAATTAATCAAGTTTTCATGGGGCTCAATTTAGCGTTCGTTGAACCCGATGATGGAATGATCGCTAGCAACTACAAGGAAGACCATGTAGGGCACCTTGCTGCACACTTTAATTGATTTTCCAGTCATGGTGTCACGATCATCGCGAGAAATTGTAGTTTTGGCCAGACAGCAGTCGTTTTTCTAACTCGTAGACTCTTAGCCTCTGGTTTTCAACCACTGAATAAGAATAAGGAAACAATCCTCAACTTCCCAGAGACCACCAACTTCAAGGAACTTAGACGATTTCTATGTCTGGTAAACTTGTACCGACGTTTTATCTTACAGTGCCCGCACGTCTCCCAGCCATTAGGCGATTAACCCCGTGGTAAAAATACGACGTTATGTTCAACGGACGAAACCAAATCGGAAGTCACCGCTCAAGAAGCATATAGTCAATATCAAAACTTATTGATTCCACTTCCCTCGACATAGGCCTCTCCCACTGCACGATGGCTCGGGTGATATTATGTGTGACCTTTCACAGGCGGCGTTCCGACCGCTTATTTCGTGCAGTGATTGCCTACGCACCAAAATCCACCGAATAACCAAGACCCATTAGGAACTTTTTAACGAACTGGATAAGCGTTTCTTTACCATTCACGTAGACCTAGTTGGCCCGTTACAACCTTCTCGTAACTATACATACATTCTCACCAGCATGGACCATTTCATTAGGTTACCCGAGGCCGTTTTGCTACACAACTGCTTCGCCGAGACAGTTTCGCATGCTATCTTCGAACGTTTGGTGGCACAATTCGGTTATATGAGTATCGTTACAACGTACCGAGTTTTCCATTTCGATAGCGTCTTAAGTAAATTGCTGGCTACCCTGGGTTGCCAACATCAACACCCTGCTGCTAATGGTATGGTGGAACGGTTGCACAGGCAACTCAAATCCGCATTAATGGCACATGGTGGTATTCACTGAAGGGAGGTCTTACCGTACGTCCTCTCAGGTGTAAGGTCAACCTTTAAAATTCCATTGCAAGTCACTGCCGCCGATTTAACATTTGGTTGTACAGTCTCATTACCCGGTGAATATGTCGCCTTGTATTCAGTATTCTTAAAAATGAGCTCACAAAGACAACTACGTATAACTGGCCAATTAAAATGTTCAGATGTTCCTCAAAGAAATTGATTTTGAAAAATGCGGTTCATATTCAGATAAGATATCTTAGATATTCTTTGAAGTGTCTAAATAATGATGCAATAATTTATTTTTCAAGTTTAACAGGTACGGCAATAATCTGGAATAAAGCTATCAAGGACGTACCTATTTTGGATTCAGTATGGTCTTTAATTTCTCTTTCGTTTGTATTATCTGTGTTTTCCAGCCATTCATCCGATTCTGATAAACGTATCAAAAAACGTCTTATAAGGGGTAGTGATAAAATAATCGCTGTTAATTGTGTAATTATACAGAATTTATTTCAACAAACATAACAAGAAATTGTAAAGGATTAGATCAACAATTTAGAAGCATCATTTGACGCCACATCTGACGACTCTTCACCAATTGATGAACGTAGGATAAAACATTATTTTCCGTAGAATCTACTAATTATGTATTGTATCAACTCCCGAGTTATTTTTTTTATTACTTTGCTACTCCACTCCAAAAGAGGTTTTTTCTTATACAGGTTTTATCGATTATAAGTCAAGCCATTATTGAAGTTTTCTATCGAAATCTGGACTGTCATGGTTGTTCACTGAAATTCCTACAGCTTTATTCACTGCCTGGAATGCAAACGAATGTATGAATTGAGTGTTGCAGAAATATTCGAATCCGATTAAACGCGTCTGAAGAAAACATCAATGCAGATGAAATTTAAACACTCATTTGTTAATCTAAGACCGTAAAATGAAAACACGATTAAGCTTTTGGTACAGTAGGCACGATCAAATTATTCTATCATGTTTCATGCACATGTGGAAGGGTTATTACCCATTGTCTGGAATAAAAGATGCTTAATTGCATACATCTCCATCTTCTTTAGTGATTTCAATCAAAATCAATTTGTAATGAATATATTCTAAAGGATATTTTTCTAAATTTTGCAATATATACAAAAATGTATTCGAATCTTCTCGAATGTACGCTCACCAAGGATTCAAACATAAATTTAGAAATCAATTACTACCACGTTTTACTTGTTGAAATAATTAATTCCACTAAACATTGATGTAAAACGATCGTGTAGAAAAGCCGTAAAGTTTAGAATAATTTAATCAAATTTATAAGCTATTAACCATAAATCATCAATCATTGAGTACGTAATAGCGAAAGTAATATAATTGTTACGGGTTTGCTCAAAATAAAGCAAAATTAGTGACGCATAGATGAATTCAATCTGATGAATTTGACCAGGTGTAGTGAGCTCCATTTAAATAGGTCTCACAAATGACTGTCTATCGATATTAAATGACTGCAAATCCCGATCGATGTAAACATTTTTGACAATAGCTGCATATTGTTTTAAGTGTACAAACTAAACTAAAATCTAAACGATTTCTACTTGTATGCCACTGTTGGGCAATGTTGGTACGACAAACCAGTTCAATCACATCAGACCACGCTCACGTAGACTGGGTTTGAACCCACGATAATGAATATAACATCTCAATTGCATGCATCTCCTTCACGCACGCCCCAAGCGCATGCGAAACCTCATACTACTTCTACTACCTGGTGAGTGAAAATATATATGTATATATATACATATATATATATATATATACATATATATATATATATATATATCGATGGAATCCAAATAAACTGTCACATAATTAACATTTCAAATTTCATTTTCGAACATTTATTCGTGGGCTTGATTATATTTTTGATTACGTATCTAGTCACACCTTAACGTTCAAAAACCATAGCCAGGAATTTTATATGATGATGTATTTGGCGAATATTGTTATTTTCATATCTGAAATTTTTCATTAAATATGACGTCAGTGAATTGGAAACTTGTTGACGGAATGAAGTTCTGGGAAAATACGGGCTTTTTCATAAGTTTATTTCTATGAAAACAGAATTGGCTGCATACGTATCTTCTAAACAAGTGACAGTAGAACGTATGAGTAGGCGACATCGTAGAATGGATTTAGTTATAGATATAAGTCTGAACAATGTTACATATTTAGGTGTACCGCTTGATTAGTATTCTCCATCAACTTTTCTACGGTATTTTACTTTCAAGGAATTTATATGTTTTAAAATCTGATCATTGTGGCGGTTTCTTTCAATATCACACTTTAGAATGAACTTGAACTAAGCCTTCAGGCCAAATATATGTACTCATTCGTCCTTTTTTGACAAATTTCGAACGTTTAATAATGGTTTCATGTGAAATTACTGGTCTGCATACATTATTCTGAGATGGTGCAACACATTACCCTTTATTTCATTTAAAGGCTGTTAATATTTAAATTTCCAAAAGCAGGTCGAAAACACGTTTTTTATTTAGTGCCTTTAGTCCATTAAAAACAAAGCTTACTTCGGAACGGACATACAAAATGCTTTCGAATTTCCGAACCCGATTTACTGAAAATTCGCGGAACAATCCAAACTTGCAACTTTACATTTTTGGGAGATGAGTAAGTGTTCTTGAAAACATCCCACATGAAATTCATGAAATTTGTACGAACCCTATTTATTAGTGACATACCAGTATACCTCTATACTACTGTTTTAAGGCTCAATGATCCTGAACTTATTGTCTCAACCTGATAACATGCAAACAGCCAGAAACCAGTGGTGGTGTCTAAGGGTTGGGGAGGTCCGCACTAAAATATATGTTGAAATGAATAACTTCTAAAGAATATAATCATAGGTCTATATTAACATATCCAAAGATTTGTTGTTACTTTGAAAAATGACAAAATTAAAAATTGTGACCATTTAACGGGAAAACCTTTCCGTTCAAAATAAAATTTGTGCTGATTAGTAGCAACGGAACAAACACCAAAGTTCCAAAATTTATCACAATATCGTTTTCTTTGTGAATACTGTGTTTTAATAATGTTTTTTTCCTAATCAGTTGATGACAGTACAAATGAGCATGAAATGATTTAAAGCATAATGTATTTGAAATCAAACGTACGAAAACATTATTTCGAAATCGATGAGTTTGGCAAATTGTGTAGTAATTTATTCGTTTATTTGTAAGAAACAATCGTATCATAGGTTTCCACCTAGCAACTCATGTGTTGATTAGAAATTTTCAGGGTCCCCAGACGCTAGGTTTGCTATTTTCACACCACGTATATTAAATAACAACATCTTTGGATCTGTATTATCTACATTTTGTCTAGCTGCTTAACATTTATGAATGAATATGTCTATGGTTGTTACAATTATATGATCTAAATACTCAAATATAGAGTTCGGAAACCTACTTTGTTCCGAATATTGTTCAGTTGTATGTGTAATCTCAGTTTTGAAAAATATATGGGGAATCACAATTGTGTTGTTCGCCGAGTTCTTTTCTTCATCAAAATCGATAGTAGCTGTGGTAAAATACGGGATGGAAATAAGTCAAATAACATTTTTAAAAATAATGTGTAATTTTTTTTATGAATTTTCTATGAAGAAAACTTTTTGGGCATACATTCACGATTTGCGACTCTAATATGAATCCGTCAGAATATTATAGATATATGCATTTTGTTCCATAATGAAAAAATATTTGTAAATTGAACGAGGTCTTGTGATAAAGATCATGCAAACTGTTCAATATTAACTAGAATCAGCTTGAGCCACAAAAACTCCCAATTATATTGAGCGATATATTTAACATAACAATTTCCGATTTCAATAATTTTCCCAACCGGAAACGAACGTTTCTGTCTAGTGTGGTGCATTATTTCGTCTGAAATGCTTGGTGCTCACGACACTTCAACAGCACTTTGATGTCATATTAAGCTATAAATAGGCAGCCGCATGATTGAAACCTAAACGCCTGCCTTGAATACAATTACCGGACACTCAACGTACAAAACATATTGCCTGATTACAACTTTTTCCTTATTTGCTGCAAACTTTCTCTGTGATTGAATTAGAACACGCTCAGTGAGATCATCAAACACGTTTTCCTGTAAAACCACGTACATCTTTCACTAAATAATAGTTACAAAGCAGCCCTCCCATGTACAATAGGTTCCAACATTCAAAGCAACTGCTTTGCAATCGGTACTTTAGCATTTTCCATTGGGATTAACTGATCATATTTAAGTTTGTTTGTAGGGCTGTAAAGAATTCGAAGAAAGCCATCATCCCTGCAATTGTCAATTGCTTTGGTCTAATCGAAATACTCTATGTGGTGAGTGAGAGATGTATGGAAAGTAGAAATCTAAATCCACATTTTGGAAGCGTTTAAGCATATATTGATATAAAATGAGCGTTAAGTCAGACGACGTCTTGGAGGGAAAAGCTTAAAACTTTTGTTCCAAAATTAACAGTCTTAATTCAAATATATATTTGCGCTATGCGGCATCTTCTGAAAATCATGTAGGACAGACGTAATCTACTTGTTCTTTTTAAATTTGTAAACATTTTGGCGTATATAATTCAAAAAAGGTATGCGATATCGTCATTTGCTTCATGTAAAACTGATGACATGACATTCAAATTGGTCCTTTACATTCCTTAATAGCACAGCTATATTTGATCCGTGATATTTTCTTATTAGATTGTTAGATAATTTCAAGTATACAGCCAACGTCTTAGCTAATTATATTCACAAGTCTTTTGTCAAGGACAACAAATTTGCGGAGCGAAATAGAATTTGGAATTCTTTAAATATTCATTCCAAAATTCTGGATAACAGTTTTCTTTTTTTAAATTTAATTAATTATAGAGGAGAGTAATTTTGAAAATTTGGGGTTGGTTTTTTTCTTGGAATCTTCACTTAGCTATTATAGAATTAAATTGATATTAAAAATGTGTGCGCCTGTATGCCCCTGTTGGAAATGGTTGTTACGAAAAACTTGTTCACTCATATGTGAAAGGGTTAAACACATGTGTATGATCAAAATATTTTTATTTTCCAGCATGTATTATACTTCTACTCCATGACCGGTTCGGTTTTGTATGCACACATCAAGTAAGGACATTAAAAAGACGTTTGCATGCCTGGGAACAGTGGATGGATTGGAAACAAACGTTTATTTGATTATGACATTGTAATCAGTCATCCGTTTTCAATTTGCGGGAAATCAGATTTGAAACCAAATCACTTACTTGGAACCTCGGAGATGTTTTCGTATTTATTGACGTCAGTTTTGCTGAAAATGTTGCGGATAACTGGAGGGTCGTCAAGTAACGCTTGCTCCTCTTCATTGTCAAAAGCAGCTATGAATATGAAATACAATGGTATTGAAATTGTTCATCGCGCTTCCACGCTTTCTTAATGATTGATTAAATAGGCGAAATTTCATCAGTTTCCAAAATTTTAATAATGTACAATTCATCATATACGCTTTGGTTTGAACAGGTAGTCTGCTAATTGAGTCTATTTAATCTTTAAAAATGTAGGCTAGATTAATTCGTGTTTAAATTTATGGAATGCATCCATAAGCGTTAGATAATGTTTTGGGAAGATGTTGATATTGTACGTTTGCTAGAGAAAAATATATCATGTTACTAAGGCTATACAATATTATATATATACATATATACATGTATACATATATACATGTATCTGTCGCTAAGCCAACAATTCACCCAATGTTATGTTCACCTGAATGGATTGAAACTAACAACGTGTTCACAGGTATTGAGCACTGCGAAATACTGCTACAATCATTGTATCGTTTATCAGCTTACCTCTGAAAAATCTTCCAAAGGTTTCAGTTTTTTTAATCTTTTTGGGATTCCACATCGTGATAATCAAAACCACTTTGCTCCGAGCGGAGTAGGATGAAAGATGGCGCATTGTAAATTGTTTCACCGGAGAAGGGAAGCCGAATATTCCGCCATCATACATTTGGACCAACTCTAGTGCTGATGATTGCTTTGTGGAGGAATGCAGAGAAGAATGTTTAAATGAAATATTTTGAATCATTAATAACATTTCAACATTAATATTCATTATTATTTGATATTATATCGAATATATTGTATTAATAATATTATTAGGCGTGCGTACAAGCTCCAAGTTATACTGCGACGAATTTTCAAACCTTCTTGCTTGGAACACTGCCCACTTTCATGAAAACCTAATTAATTTCAACTATGGAACATGCATCGCAAACCTGAACACTGCGGTTAAGAATGGATATACAATTGCCTGATAAATCCAACTATCGTGCCATTGAAATCTCAAGTGGTTTCCGAAGACTAATGTTAGAGGAAGGATAACAAAACTGAGACTCCCCACTAACCTTCAAAGAAGCCTTCGAAATGATGTGATATTTACATACAGAATATTACATATCTCACATCATCTCCTAAAACATTTATTCGAATAGCTGGAGTCAAAACATACATGCAGTCAGTCTGCGACACTACAATTCCCTAATTCCTTATTAGTTGTGATCGAGATGAAGAAATGACCTTGCAAATTGTTTGTACAAATGTACATACTACAATCTGATTGTACAACCCTTTCGGAAATTATCGATCATGGCCAACAAGCCTTAGATTTTCAAGAATAATATTTATTTATTTATTTATCTATTTATTTATTTATATTTTTTATCCGTATGTTTTCGTTTCCATAGAATGCCTTCAGCGATGCTATTGCAACCGTTCCTGACGTTAAAACTTTCTTTCAAAACTAGACACGTAGTTCATAGATAACTATTTGACGACACCTGCTTATGAACTCATGGTAAGTATTCAACATTAGTTGATTATGTGGTATTTGTTTTTAATGAAAGAATATTCACTATGCTATGATAATTGTAAACCTATGTGCTTTTAGGGAACATAAATTCTTGAAATTAAAATACATTTACCTTTGTGTTCCGAAAATGTCAATACTTCAAAAAGAAATTCTGTTATTTTTATAAAAACTATGAGGTTATCAATCGGGACAAAATGACAGCTGCTCTGTCAATCCGCTTTTCAATTTCGGTGTCAAGCGAAAGGTCATCCGCAAAGATTAAACGAAGATATGTGAAATGATGTACTGGTTCAAGCTGACAGTTTCCAACAGTGATGAGTTGTGGCGATACAGTCCCGTGACCAAGGACTTTGGTCTTGCTCATGCTGATTGTTAACCCAAAATACTTTGCATGCCGAGGAAAAACAGTCCATTAGCGACTGTAGGTGATTTTGGGAGTGAGCAATAAAGGTTGCATCGTTGGCAAACAACAGGTCTCGTATTATCACATCCCGTAGTTTGGTTCGTGATCTCAAACGGTTCAAGTTAAAAAAGCTTATCATCATTTCGCGTGCGTAAATAAATGCCTTTTGTCCTCGTCCTAGAAGCGTGCTTTAGAAGCAGAGCAAAGAAAATGCTGAACAGAGTGGGAGCGAGAATACACCCTTGTTTGACGCCTCAGCGAATCTCAAATTCTTCTGAACTGCAACCGTTGAAATCGACTGAGCGTTTCATGCATAAGTGAAACGGAATAACGAGTTTGAACAGCCTTGAGGGGTAGACTATGAGATCCAGCTTTTTAAAAAGACCCTCCCTGCTGACGTAGTCTAATGTATTTGTTAAATCAACAAAAACAGCGTATAATGTCATACGATGTTCCCGACATTTTTTTCAAGTTGTCTCAGGGAGAAGATTACGCAAACGGTTGATCTTTCCTTGCAAAAGTCACACTGAGATTCGGAGTAAATTCTATCATCTAAAATTTGTAGCCAGATATGTAAGTCTTCAGCAAGCTGACTGTAGAGACGTATATGATGGTATAAAGCGCGAGCGTACTAAATGCTTCAATATACGGCAGTGAAACCTGGACCACCCACGCAAGACACGAAAGGAAGCTGAAAGCTTTCCATCCACGAAGCATCCGTCGTATCTTCAACATATCCTGGATGGACAGAGTGACTAACTCTGAAGTGCTTTTTAAAACTGGTCTGCAGAGCATGTTCACTCTATTAAGCCAGCGCTACCTGCGGTGGCTTGGTCATGTATATAGAATGGAAAATATTCGTATTCCAAAAGATCTACTCTTTGTTGAGTTGCAATTTGGGAGTCGACCATTGGGCAGACCGCACTTGCGGTACAAAGACGTGTCAAAAAGAGGTATGAAAGCTCTTGGTATTGACCCGGCGAGTTGGGAAGAACTTGCTCTTGACCACCCACTTTGAAGGTATTGTGTAAAGCGTCGTCTGCAAGCTGAGGAGGAGCAGATACAGCTCTTGGCTGCTGAACGCAGATCACGCCGCCGGCATATAACTGACGCCCTACAACAGAGTTCTGACCATATTTGCAAGCGCTGCGGAAAAGATTGCTCCTCCCGAATCGGACCGTTTAGTCAGACAAAAAGCTGTGAAACATGAAAACTCATTCGATTGTGATGTACATCCATGTTCGACATCGACCAAAGGAGGCCAACAACAACAAATAATGTTATCAAATGCGATTCTTTTGTCATGTATTTTCTGGCTCAAAGATTATACAATTTTAGCATTCCGACTAGCTCCACTTAAAAGTCTTCCCATTTTGTCGTTACATCTGTGGGTTTTGTGATACTTATTGTTTCTACGTCGCATCAAAATGCATGATCAGTCTCGAATGGTTATGAAAGCATAATCACTACAAAATTCAATACAATTTATTTTCTGTAACAACGATGAATTAATGCGTCAAATTCACGCTGCCAAATATATTCATTGCAAATCTGTTTGTATTGGAGGACATAAAACAGAATCGGTATTTTGCGCCTCAATCACATGACGTGAGTTAATACTGGCGCATTTTAGACGGACGTGAATTAATTTGTTTATGCCTGCCATCGATATATCAGTTTCACATGTTCTGATAATCTACACTTTTCTAATATAACTCTACAATTATGAATACTGACCCATAGCACAAAACGCAATACACTGGTTCGTTCGCATAGCTCTTGTTGTAGTATTAGGGATATAAAAAATGATACATCAAACTCTGCACTTCATTAGTCGACGATGTCGCTCTAAAACGTTCTGACATGATCAATTTCTTCAAACCTATAATTTTCAGTAGTCAGACATTACAAATATGAAATAAAAACGAGTTCTGGAGTACGTCAGATAGATACAAAGACAAATAAATAATTTTGAATTACAATGGCATGGATTCTTGATCGCATGCTATAGTATTTTGTCCTTCATCAGTGTTAGTTTGCGGCCAAATACAAAACACATTCTTAACAGATTTAGTAAGTTAGCCAGTAAAAATTACCGCGGCTCAATTAGATGAAGAATGAGTGACAGATAAAGGAAAAGTCCTTCAAAATTATGAACAAAAAATATAAATGTGAGAAATATGATATGGAAAAAATATGGAACGTTAATTAGAAATTTGGAATTAACACAAGATCGCATGACTCATGATCATCGTGTAACTACATTCTATCATATCCATAAAATGTTGTCTATTTTAGTATAATGCATATCGTGCTAATATACTTCAACAGGTCCTTTAATATTGCAATATTTTTTTATCAATTAGGAAACGTATTTTGATTGAGGAGCTGGCACTTAGTTTATTCGTATAGAGTCTTCTAATGAAGTTTTCAAGATTGGGCTACGAATATAAACGATTTTGCTCAAATATAAAAAATTACTTTAAGATATTTTTTAGCTAGGCCCGTTCAAGTTTACATTGAGTAGCAGTTTATTTTGATCGATATATTTACTCAAAATCGATCTGTTTAATGATTAAATATTGATTAAAACTTCAGCATTCCAAACCCTTTCCAATTTCTCCCAGATAATCTAACTCATTGTGATATTTATGTGGTTCTTATGTTGTAAACTTCAAATATTATCACATTTTATATAAATATCTTTATTTGGTCCCTGTTAATTTAAATCCTCTACTACCTAATATCAATGGCATTTTTATCATCATTCTTCCCAAAATCAATATAAGAACAGTAGTTAAAGTTCATCAATATTCGAAATCAATTATGGAAAGAATGGACGAGTAGATCTGCAAACATGATTGATGTGGTTCAAGATGTTGAATAGCTTTATCCTTTCAAGAATTACTTGTTTGGATAATCGTTTTCTTCAACATGGTGTTTATTTCGCATACTAAACAATTCAAAAAACCGTTCCCTCTTAACTGTACAGAATATATATTAGACTAATGGAAGTCCGGTATAAATCACAAGATTTGTGTGACAATGTTAATCCGTTAATGAAATCTTCGCCAATTTTTATTTAAATTTTAATATATCCTCATAGATTTGATGCATAATGATGGATCGTTATTATATAAACATGCGTCTGATAGCTATTAGCGAGAATATACTTCAAGGATCGTGTAATCTTGTTTATTCTGTTAATCACAGCATGTCTTCTTTGCAACCAACAGGTTTTGTTCTCAACTTGCGGTACTAAGTAAACATGTGCAGGGTGGCTGGGACCATTAGATTACTAGATATATCAAATATCAGCAATTCAGTGCGAAAAACGATATAGCCTTTAATACTAACCTGATTCAAAGAAATTTGAAATGAATTATTCCTTGGCGAGTAGAGTTTATGTGTGCAGATTCCGGCTTTTTGTTGTTCAGCTGTGAGGGACAAATCTTTCAAACACACGAACATGTCGAAATCGCAGAGATCTGGTCAAAGATGAATATGCAAAAAAATTCGTATAAACGTAATTGCATTGAATGTATAAATAAAATGTGATTGGCATTTAATTTGATGAGCATGTAATCAAATTTCTTTAGATTATTCTTGAAATTTGAAATTTATTCATTAGGAATTAAAACGTATACATGTAATACAGGAGTTACAAACATTTTCGCCACATTCGTGCTAGAACGCACAGTTCTGCGTCAACAAACATAGTTTGAATCACTGATTGGATTGAATCTTGCAAAAGGTTTAAAACCGTCTCTTGACTTGAGAATGTTCAAGAATTTATTTGAAATAAAATCGGCGTTCTTAATTTTCAAACATATATCAGAATCCGTTTCAGTGTAATTCATTTATTTTGGCAGTTATCTTGTTGGGGAACCTTCCGCGGATATTTCTACAACATACTCAATATTCGATCATTTCAGCTTTTGGATGGTCGGATTGATCAAACGTTGCCAATAAAAACAGCTCATATCGACACATTAGTAGGTAATAGGTTAGAGCGCTTTCATGTATTATCTTTCAATTTAAGCTTTCGATGTTGTTCAGACAAATATTGTACACGTGAATGTGGGCACAGAAAGCGATTAAATAAAATGTTGGAGCATTTGTAATGTTTAATATATCGACCAAATGTCTTCTAACCATAGTGATTTCGACTTAACATCTTATGGGTGTACAAACCGCGGTGTCAAACCGCTGATTCTCAACATTGTATAATTCCCTAAACGGCAAGTTGCCGACGCGCTGTCAACTGACTTTGACAGATTCAACACCATTTGTTTGTGTACATTGCTTGAAAAACATTCAAAATTGAGTAGGTAGTAGATAGAGGGAATTCAACTTGTTTCCTTTGTGAAACTGAATCACATACAGAGAATATTCATGTTAAATATGTTTACACACACCGCATCTTGCGGGGTTATCAGATGTTATCTGATTATCGACGTACTTCCTTACGCTTGCTAGTGCTTTTCTTGTTCGCATGTTATTTTTGGCCTCTCTTATCACTTCTTGCCGTTGTTTATCTGAAGGCTATCGACTTCTCCGATGGAGTTTATTCTCCAATACTGTCTGCGTCTGCCTCATCATCACCATTAATTAAGGAACATGGAACGATGGAATGATACGTGACCAAAAAAGTTATACTTGAATGCCACTGTTGCACAGGGTTCGTACAACGAACCACGATGTTCAAACGCAGAATCACTTAACGGTCAAGCACTCCAGGCGCTTATGGATGAACAAAGTGGTTTCGGGGAATGTGAGCAACGCATTACTTTAGCTACTATTGGGTTAGCTAGTGTTTACTAACGCATATGGTCGGATGAATCTTTTGTGTGAAGTGAACTGATACTCTCATTTAGAATTGTTAGAGCGACGACTCAGTCATTTTCATACCTATATGAAAAATAGATATACGATATTATGGAGATTGAGTCAATGATTAACAATGAGCTAAATAGGCTGATCGTCAACGTGGCTGCACTGCAAGAGACGCGATTACCAAACACTGGTATGCTAACAGAAAAATATTACATGCTGGGGAAGAGCAGATACAGCTCTTGGCTGCTGAATGCAGATCCCGCTGCCGGCGTGCAACTGACGCCCTACAACCTATTTCTGACCATCGTGGCAAGCGCTGCGTGAGAGCTTGTTCCTCCCGAATCGGAATGTTTAGTCACTTAAGAAAAAGCTGTAGAACATTAAACGTCACGCGATTGTGATGTACATCCATGTTCGACGTGGACCGAAGGACGCCAAAACAACAATTCAATGAATTAAAAGGGTATATTATTATAAATATCAGGAGGACTTACTCTCATAATCCGGTATTACCAGTTCTAGTTAGAGAAGGTAATATAAAGAATTAATCTGATATGTCAGTTAAATATGGATCTTCAGTGTTTCTATTTCATCATGAATTCACTTTAGGTTGGTACTAAAATATGTAGTGCAAATTATGTAGTGCTCTGAATTACGAATATATATTTCAAACCGCATTTACCAAGCCATTTATTATTTAAAATATTTATCAAATGGTGTTCATGAGGTAATTTTATGATCGGTTTACACAGTCGTTAGTGTTATCAGGAATCAATCTATAGAGACAAAATAACGAAAGTTACTCCAAAACTGGGCCAGGATCCTTTAGGCGTAATTGTACATCCAAATTCATTGGGCCTCATTAGTATGACTGCTCTACCTCACACGCTTTTATTCTGATGTGTATACTTTCTGTGTTTAATGTACCAACGTTTCCAAACGGTTTTATCAAAGATTTGTTTTCGAGTCATGTTCGGTGTTTGAAATATTATATTGCTTCTGTCACGAATGCGTTCATGGTATATACTGGATATTCTTTCGGATTGACCGTTTTCTATTCAGATTATTTCACTGATCAATACATGTTGTTCACAGAAATTAATTGTACGAATAAATGAACAATCTGATTAAAAATTACTGCTTTGCGCTTATTATCAACCTCGGTATTTGCACATCAGTTTAAAGAGGAATTTTCTGGATCAAAAAATTATAATTGGTACTACTCAAATAAACAAGAATATTTATTCTGCATAAATTGTGTTTAATTAGTTCGAAATTTATACTCAAATACTTTCGAGAATATGTCATCGTTCCATAATCTTAGAACTACTTTTATAATGCACAGAACAAGATATCTTATCAAAGCTACAAATTCTTTGATTAGTTTTAGTAAATTGTTTATGGACCGAAATTGATTATTGTAAGACTTTTAATAAATAATTAACTATTGACTTTTTAACTAATTTCAACTATTATTTGAACCTTTTTAATTAACTTCATAGAGAAAAACTACAGGTTAAAGTAAGGAAGCAACATCTTTGCAAAATGGGTGCAAGAAGATATTTCGTAGGAAATCAGAAGAAATTATCTCCAAGTATTTAGTTATTGCACCGGAAAAACTTGAATTGGCCACGAAAATCAAGATTTAAGACAAAAGCATAAGATATGCGACAAAATTCGATAAATTGGTAACTATTAATACATGTTGTTCGATGGAGTTGTAAAAAATATTTCAAAGTTTAACAAGAAGTGGTTAAATGTATATTGGTAATCTTTGAGTAAATTTGTTATCACAACATTCCATGAGTTGAACGAAACAGCAATGTTTTTCAGTAAACTGGGACAAACACACTGTTTTTCAACATAAACAAACATATCATTGCTTTGACAATCATTTTATTCGGTGACAGCACAATATCTCGAGGTATACTTTTCAAGAGATTGTACTTATGGATTTATTACAGTTTTTTTAAAACATTTAATCATAAAATTGATATAAAAGTGTGATATGATGGTGTATGAATTTTGTGTATGTCTTAATTAGATCATCTCGGCACCTGTGCTTCAGAATGTACGACCGAATATAACCATACGCTGCTCAATGAGTAGATCATACAATCCGGTAACCATTTTAGTTTCGTCGGCATTGATCTCTCACGACTAGCGAGATGAGTTTTATCAACCATATTAACCAGCATTGCTATGTGCAGTCCACAAATATGTGAATGTAAGCACTTAACTCATCTGGGAAATCTGTGCGTCAGAAAACGAAAGAAAATTCGTCGGATTAAACCGCGTATGGTGCATGCACGCTAACAAAAGGCCATGCACTGAAGACTGTATTTCAAATTTCCGCATTTTGGGATACCGAGATCTTATTACGCTATACTCTACTCAAGCATTGAACTGCAACATTCATTTGAAACACAAATGTTTTTCCAACATGTAACATTTTGCACTAGCGAAAATTGAAGAGTAAAGTCTTTTAAATTTACCGCTAGTGCTGCTCACTTAGGTATATTAGTACAACACAGCAATTTTAACTAGATTTAACATTCATGTTGTTATGCAAAAAATGAACAAGTCTATAACGTATAAAATGTGTAAACCTCTTATAAATAATTAGCACAGCATTACAGACAGTAATAAACTCGTTGGCAGCGAAATTTAGTTGTTGGAGAAATTGCGCATTCTTTTTTGACATAAATTTTTTCGTTCAGCATAATAAGTGAAACGAGTAGATTGATTTGAAAAGATGCTGGCTACAAGCAGCATCTAAAATGTTAACAGAACCACAAAGCAGGAATTCAAATATTTTAGGAGGTACTATAGACAACCTCATATTGTGGTGGCTGGCCAGGTATGTACAAATATACAATAATTGATCTTTGATAAATTAAAAGAAACTATTCAAAATATGGCTATTTCTCGGGTAATCAAGAATCCACTTTGAAGCAATTATACAGGTATTAGTGAAAGAAGCAGAACATTTATATCTGGGGAAAGTTTGAGAATGTTTCGTTTGTATTCTGAAATTTGAATTTCAGCTATCATCATGAAATACAAAGAGATGTTTTGTTATACCAGAGATATGCAATCAGATAGATCGTTGTTGGCTCACAATTTATTCTATAGTGATATCTGACGCGTGCATCAGATCGTTGGAGCTACTATAATATGTCATTTGCTAATGATAGGCCAGATTATTCTATTCAAATGTGCCAGACTTAAGAAATATTCGTGAATGATCAATTGCAATCAGTTAAACAACAGAAGGTAGCCCAGGTAGTCCGGTGTGCGATTATAATATTGATGGTTAGTGGTTAAATTTCCACCCTTGACAAAGGATAAGCGCTGTTATTAAGCTCAAATAAAATTTATACTCAACTCCATTGCTAACATTATTACCCAATGTAAATATTTTGAAAGACTTGTTACTCATTAGTATTCACACACTAAAACATCACAGATCATATGGCACAGTAAGGGGAAATGTGAAATGTTTATTACGACTTTTTATTCTAGGTTGTTTCATTTGAAATGTTTTTATAACTGGAACGTTTTAATCTCCGTATAATTTGACACCATTGAATAACAGAATAACTTTTATTGTGATGCAGATGAATGTGTTGACTTTGTTCACCAAATTAGAAATGATCCTGATGATGCATGACTTGTCTCGCACTGGTTTCAGATAATAAAAAAATGGTGACGCTCCTTTTGCTCCGTTACGTTCTCTTTTCAGTTTGGTCTGATATGATGAAGCTTTTTCATCGAAGCAAAAGTCACAACTGAATCAAAGCGTTGTACATGGAAATTATACGACCTGTCATATGGAGTGAAGATATGCTATTCTGTGTGCATAGTGTAATCGCTTATGCTCCTTTGTAATTCGAGTTCAGTATGAGCATGGGCAATGCGGCTGATATGTAAACCATCGCGGAAAACGTCTCTCCCTATTCCTGACAAAAATGAACATCCGTTTTGCACGTGTATAAAGCGAATATAATGAGAGTTGGTGTAATGAATATTGAATTAGTACGATCTGCCGTATGGAATGAGTTGGGGTCGGAATTTGCTTCTAAATAAGTTAATTTGAACTACTCAGTACTAATGTCGCAGCGGCTAAGTATTCGAGTCTTGTGACGAAAATGTGAGATTATGTTTGCTTTTCTTGCTTGCAAAACTAGATGATGGATGCATAGATTGATGTTTCATTTATCAAATTTCATCATTCGACTATAGTTTGGTTTGCCGTATCTCTGTCTCTAATAATGTATGTACATTTAAATCTTCATCAAACCATGTTCGTGCAATTGCACAAAATGCACCAAACAGGGTTTAATTTCACATGAAGGCCAAAAGTGAGAGGAATAAGTCCAGCAATCTCTGCTCCATATTCATTTTTGAAACAATAATTTTAAATTAATTTATATGTAATTGATTCCGTTTTAAACTACAAGCGATATTTGATGTTCAATTCGTATTCCATGAAACTACATAATTTCTCCAAATTTAAAAAGGCACAAATAACGGTAATTTTTACGATTTTACAAAGACTTTCTAGCAGAAAATTATCGTTCATTGATAGCCTGAATGGCCGAATTTTAATTTGTTATTTGTCAGAATTATTTCAATCTTTTCAAAGAAAAATACAATCAAATTTTTAACAGTCAAATCATTTTATACATGGAGTTGTATCATCATTTTATTATTTTAAATATATTTTGTTGACTGCGTCTTATTGGAACGGAAGCTCTAGAATTGAGTCACAGAAGTTGTGCTAAATTAAACTTTGCTCAATTCTCTCGTGATCCGCGTGTGTTCAAAACAGTGAAACAATGTTAAACATGTTACACTTTTATGTCACTGCTGGATAAGGTTGGGACGACTAACTTGTTCAATCACATGGGCCCACACTTATGTAGAAAGGGTTTAAACCCATGACAATGAATATAAATGCCTATTTGCATGCGTTTCTATCACACACAGTGAGTGTCTAACAATGTTGGACAAAGACAACATCAATAATTTGACGTGAAAAACGGCGCCAGTTCATGTAGGACATTTCAAAAATGTTGTCAATCAAATCATTCCATTCACGTTCTGAAGACCAAATTCAGGAGTTAAAACTTGACGGATAATCTAGGTATATCCCACAATAACAAGAGTAAATTTATCAGCTGGTTTTTCTAAATTAGAGCAAATAAGAGAGACAAACATGATTTTTGATTTATCTCGTAATTCCTTGTATAATTTTTGAAGTAAGCATGAGCTATGTCATCTTGGCTAATTGACAATATAATGTGATTCGTTAGTGCAAAATGAAACCACACATATGTTGAACGTGATTGCAACTGTCGAAAGTTTATCTGCACAAAGAATGCATACTTCATATGAAATTTAATAACTCACGCGAATTTGTGGATACTACAAACAAATATTTTCAATGTGACAATATTTACGACATAATTTCAATGTAAATAAATTACTTTGTGCATCGATGGCAAATTTCCATTTCTTTTATATTACACTTATCACGATATCATTTATAGCGGTATTTGTTCGAGACACATATTATATGTGGACCTCATGTAACTGAACTCTAACACTTAATACTGGGTGATTGGCAAATATCTTCTCATCCTAATTGTAAACGTTTTAAGTGGAGTATTATAGTTCACCACTTGATGTTGCAACAAGTCGTAGACTGGGATTGTAGTGCAAATGCGCGATTGAGTGAGGGAATAGCATGTTTTTAGTAACGCCTAATGTTGCCGAAATATTTAGTAACGTTTACAACGAAACATTAGCACTTCGAAATTAACATTCGGATTTTTTCATAAATCTAGCTTCCATATAAATATTTAAAATTGATGCATGATGAAAATATCTTGTGATTATTCGAAATATCGCGTAACGCATGAAAGAAATGTTCATACGTAAATGTCGGAAACAAACTCGGAAAATTCACAATTAAGCGCATGTGCCTCGATTATGTAATCTGATATTTCGACAATCTTCGAAAAATATATGAATGTCACTTGATTGTTTGGATTTGTAAAAAACGAGTAGAATCTCTTTCCTATTATTTCGAGTTTAGTACAAGTAATATCTGTATTTTCTCAGCCGCAAACTTATCCCACCAACATGTAAAAAACACATTCTTAGACTACTTAGCCAAATTACGTGTCGCTGCTTATTATAACTATTTTGATTCCTAAGATTCTTCTTATTCTCAATTATTCTTATTGTAATTTTCTGTCACTCACAATGTGATAAATAAAATGGCAAATGATTTTCCAAATGTTGTTTCAAACTGTCAGCGCGCAATAATTAGCTCACAAGTTTCAAACTCATCGCGCGTCGAACCAATAGCTACAGTACACGATTCGACATTGTGTAAGACAAATACGATCAGGTGCATATATATAAATGCTCAGTGTTCAACTAACAAATTAGCTGAACTATGTGAGCTTTGTGATAGACTTTCACCCGATTTGGTTGCAGTTACAAAGACTTGGTTCCAGCCCTGCATGACTGATGCTGAGCTTTTGATCCCGAAAATGTCACTACTTCGTCGCAATCGTGATCGAAGATCTGGTGGTGGAGTTGCAGTCTACTATCACGAACGTTAAGCGCAGTGTAACGTCATCGATCATCCTGACCTCAGCCTTCCTGATACGATGTGGTGTTCAGTAAAACTATTCAATGGAGATGAATGTACGATCGGCATCATTTACCGCTCGCCATCATCCGAAAGCTCATACAATGATAAGCTCATCGAATCATTACAACACATCACAAGATGCCAGAATATGCAATTGCTGATCATTGGCGATTTTAATCTCCCGCATCTGTTTTCGAGAGGTGAGCACTCCCTGCATTCGTTTGAACATAAATTCAAGGAGGTTATAGAATTTGCTTCACTACACAATCACGTTAACCAGCCAACTCGCTGGCGGGGTCTTGACCAACCTTCAACCCTTGACCTTGTCTTAACGCCTGAGGCAACCGCAGTAGAGGGTATACAATACCTGGCACCACTGGGGAAGAGTGATCATGTTGTGCTTTTGTTTGATTATGTATGTAGTGCGGAACGATTGTGTGAACAGACGAAAGTCATAAGGAAAATACAATTTGAATCCTTAAATATCAGTCTCCGGGATGCACACACTCATGAGTTTGATTCAATGGATTCTGGCTCATATTACAATTCGTTTCTAAATTATCTCAATTCGAAGATTTACGAAAACTCGATTTTTGTACCACACAAATGCAGCTACAACAACCAGTTTGTTATTCGGAGTAGAACGAAGAAATGGTTAGCTGTTAAGCGAGAGTCTTGAGTAACTCATAAGAAGTTTGGTACGGAAGAAACTTGGAAGCGATTCTGTAAGATACGGAATAACGTCACGACTCTTGTAAGAGAAGATCGCATGCAATTCCAATGGAACTTGCTTAAGAGAATGGAAAAGAATCCTAAGCTTCTCTACTAAGATAGTAAATGAACGATCAAAGATCAAACCAGGTGTATTCTCTGTACTAACACCTCATGGATTGACCCACACTGCCCAAGATACCGCCGATGCTTTAGCAACGTTTTACTCATTTGTCTTCAATCCCAAGCGTTGTATACCATATCAAGTTTCATCAAGTTCGCCACATTTCGAATTATTAGTGAAATGACTATCAACGAATACATGGTTGGGCGGGAACTTTGTCGACTAAACGAAAAGAAGTCCCCTGGCGCAGACAAAATTACCCCCGCCGTACTTCGCAGGTGTCGCGTTGCTTTGACTGCTCCTCTCACTCGCATATTCAATCTCAGCTTAAATGAAGGAAAAATACCACCGCAATGGAAAGCAGGGATGATAACTCCTATTTATAAAGGCGGTAGCCGTTCAGACACAGCAAACTATAGACCGGTAACGTTACTTCCGGTGATCTCCAAATTAATGGAACGCATTGTGACTGCGCGCATAAGAGAACATTTTGAAAACCAAAATATTTTGACCGCAGCACAACACGGTTTTCGAAGAGGTCGTTGTTGTTTATCTAACCTTCTTACAACGTTCGAGGATTGGACCAAGGCACTAGACGAAGGTGAGGCTGTACATGCTTGCTACATCGATATTTCCAAAGCTTTCGATAGAGTCAACCATGACATCTTAATTAAAAAGCTCGAATCCTATGGAATAACGGGAATATTGCTGAATTGGATAAGGGACTATCTTACTGATAGACACGTCCAAGTTCGCGTTGGCAGCACCTTATCTAGAAAAATAGACGTCACGAGTGGAGTTCCGCAAGGCTCAGTGCTTGGACCTCTTCTATTCTTGGTGTATATGAACGATATAGTAGAGAATATTGGATGCAACTTGATACTATTTGCCGATGATATTAAAATATGGAAACGTGTAAGGTCTGTTAATGACTGTATGGCATTTTAACGGGATCTCAGCATCTAAAATGCTGCAGCTTGGAAAATCTCTACACCACACGTATCAGCTTGGCACGCAAGATCTCGTCTGGACCACCGCAGAAAAATATCTCGGCATATGGGTTTCGTTTTACCTTAAGCCTGGACATCATTGCCGGATGGTGTACAATAAAGCTTGCCGAATCTTGAGTCTTCCCAAAAGGATATTCCGGATTATTACGCCCGAAACCCTACCCCGGGTAATTAACACGTATATACGTCCTGTTATGGAATATTACATCCAAGCCTGGGCACCATGGCTGAGGAAGGACATCGAACTACTCGACAGGATTTATCATCGTGTTGACATTCAAAATCCTGCATACTGAAAACCATCCCCTTAAACACTTGCTAAATCCCAATAGCCTGACTCGAACACGAACACATTCAAAGGCTTTAAGCATTCCGCATTCTCGATTGGATATTCGTCGTAATATTTCATCCGTAAGAATTTGTTTCACTTGGAACTATTTGCCTGAAGAAATCACACGATCAGAATATGTTGAGGTTTTCGCTTCCAAACTCGATGAGTTTATGACGAACAATGCGGTATGTGACTGTCCATATTAATTTTAGAGATATTTTATGTATTTTTTATATATTCCATATACATTGTCATCCTATGGTCATTGTTAAGCTTACTCCTTTTTCTACCATAAAATTTTCTGAGTTCTGAGTTCTGAGTTCAGCGTAAACATTTAATCAGTAATATTTAATTTAAACCAAAATGTTCGAAGTTTTCAATAACCTACCGACAGTCAAAACCACTTCGCCGATCAGATCTTTCATATTGGATGAACCGGAATAGATAAAACACAATCCATGTCTGGTAGACACGAGTGTTTGCGGTTGATTGTAATGTATTTTCATTCGTTTTTCTGTGAAGCAATTCCTTCCGTCGAAAACATAAATTTGACCAGATTCTGAAATCTGTCAAAACATTGGCAATGAGTAGCTGATTTAATTTGTTATTGAAGCTTTAACAGATATGAGTTAAATTTTTTGAGCAATATAATGCAAAATAATAACATGGCTTATGTGTATCTATTCTCTATTAGATTCTTTGAAACTTTACACCGTTTACCTTAGAAAAACTGTTCGGTGCGATTGCAGAAAACTTTTACAAATCAATTGAAAAAGCTTTATTCATTCACAAATTTCGTTCGAATTCGTTTCCTTCTTCTGGCGCCTATTCATATACTACAACACAAGAACACATAACGTTTCCTAAAATATTAGACAATTCTTGTGATGCCTTGAGCAATTTCTGTGATCAGAATCGTGCCCTCACCGGATGAAATGTTTCCGAACAAAATATGTATGCTCAATACACACTTATGCTGGCATTTGTTTACTGAATCCCTCGAATCGTGAGTCGTGCAATGTGTGTGAACTACACACATACCGAAATTACTTGAGCTCAATTCTTACGGCTAATTACCATATAATAACAAGTAACTCTTCTGTATAATAATCCATAATTAAACTCATTCACTACCCAGTCCACTGTGAGGTTATCTCAATCGAATTGCGGTAGAAGGAAATCTCATTCGACCGAGCTACCATTATTCGACTGTAACAGTTTTTCGTAACAATTTACTCATCTACGATAAATGCTATTTCTCACTGAGTAGAATAATGATGGGATTTCAAAACTTCATTCAGTACAAGCACCTGATAATCCTTTTTATTTCTTTTCTTACGTTTATTTAAAATGAAATGTTTTGCAGTGCAACACGTGAAAGTAACGAAACGTTATACATCACGGTACAAAATTAGTCTGATAATAATCTGAAGTCCAAGAAATCTGAATTACAAGAATCAGTAAATGCAGTAATCATCTGTTTTTCAGTGACTCTGATATTTATACGTCAATCAAATAATTATTATATTTGAAATACCCGATTAGAGAAAGAATAGTAGAAATGAAAAAAGTCTCGCAATAATATAAAGCGATAAAAAATATTCGTTTCATGGTAAAATTGCAATTATCTACTCATTTCTGTTGCATGGCTATTTCGCATTATCTATCAGTTTCAGTACCAACTCTTGTCATTCACTGCATTTCTCTTGAAAATTGAAACTGAATTCGCTGAGTCTGTAAGGCAATATGCTGACTCAATAGAGGACTCTTATTCTGCTTAATTTAAACCTGATGATCTTTAAGGCCGTCGCATAATTCCAACATCAAGCGTGTAGGTTCTTCTTTGAGCAACGCATCGGTATCGCAGTATTTACCCATAGTCATTTTTGGTAAGCTTCACAGACAAGATTAACCTCATGCTGCTATCGACCTTTCATGCACAGTTATTGGGCGATTTGTTGCCAACTTCTCAAATTACTGTAATTGGGACCGATGAAATTCATGCGGAAACGAGATCACTAAATTGATGTGCACATTTATCAAATTACTCTCGTTAATTTTATTGATAAAAATCATCTCAGCTGCATCAGTGGTTAAACACAACGGAAGAAATGGACAATATTTAGATGCCTATTATGGAGTACACACTACGTTCTAATTAAACGGATTTTCTCGCGTGTAACATCAATTCGATTCTTGTATACAAGACTAGCGATTGCAGCGGGAATATATCGGATTACGTTTTTCATACAAAAACTGGTTTGATAAATTTGAAGAATACAAATATCAGTAAGCTGTCTGAAAAGTTTTTGACAAGCTCGAAATCCTATTGAATATAGATTTGTAAATGGCTCTCTATTCCGCAACATTTTTAAAGCGCACTATGTCCAAAAAGACGTAGTGATGTCGACTGTTTATACCGTTTTTTATCAACGTTTGAGGTTGAGTTTGAAAACTGTTGTACGTTGAATGAATTTAAGGATTTGTAAAGGGTCTGTTACGCAATATTTCAATGCTCAACTTTGCTGATTCTACCAAATAAATGAATGTGAACTATTCACAAAACTACTGACAATGTATTACGACATCAGGTCGGCATATTTTCACGTGGTCGGTCTTCCTGTTTATTTCTCCCACTTTCTGAAATGCAGTTTCGACAACTTTTATTTAAATATCTCAACCAAATACTAATTTGCTCTGCACAGAATATTTCATTACCGACCTCGAGGACCTAATTATCTTTGTTGGTATGTTTTTGAAGAAAACTTTCAAAATACATGTTAAGAAATTCATTAAAAAGTGCAGCTTTTAAATCTCACGTGGGACCATGTTGTATGTGAAATATATATTCCTACTCATATTCAAGATTACGCGTTTGTTCAAGTTAAAATGCAGTTTTTCCTCTATTCACTAGTCGCGAATAGCTTGGTGATCTCTTAATAATAACACACAATCCTTTGGTTTTCGTCTGCAGGCTATGTTAAACGACTAATGACAGATACACCGAAAATTATGCGTTTTATTTAGAAACATGTAGTGTAAAGTTTGCCGAAATATGTTTAAACAGGTCAATAATTTGAAACGGATCAAATTTACTAACCGATTCGTCCGAAGGAATGCGCTATTACGTAGGTGGATCAAAAACAAAAGAAAACTTTATAATTCAAATATAAACACGCATTAATCATAAAGACTTAATAAAAGAATTATGCATTTTTTTTAAATCATTGTTAATTTTAGAGCGTGGTTTAAATTCATTACACTATTCATTTGAACTCGGCTGTTAGTTGTGCCAATCTTTTACATGTCTCAGCTTCATAATGCATTGTCCAAAGATTCAAAGCCAACAAAATATCCCGTATCGCAATGTGTTCAAAATCAGCATCGGTTTTCGATGTTGCTCAAGTAACCGCAAATGCAGGACATGAAACGTATATTCGCAACACAACGTGAATCCGTTTACCAAAATCAAACATGGAATAAGAAATTACCACAGTTGACCCTACTCATCCGATTGGTCACATCTCCAACACTTAAACACCACAACTGCATTTTACACCGCAAGTAGTATAAAATAGTCACGATTAATCTAGCAATCATATTAATGAAAATCAATGTTTGCAATAAGTCGGTTTGACTGATTTTTCGTAACGCTTCAATTCAGATACAGAATATTCGCCAGACCAAGGGTGACAATACTTTCTGGATAATGTTTTGAATCTCATCAGAATCAAAAGGCTGATAAAAAATTTCTTATTCATTATTTAATCTCGTTTTATACAATTTGATTTCATTGACAGAATTTGATGGACACTTTAATCTTGGTTTTATTAAAGAAATAGAATGCTAAGTCACACAATATGTCGCTGATCGTTTCTCATGGATCTAATAAGATACAATATTATCGGTATGGAATACATTTTGAGTTAACATTTCAAATAACAGTGATTCAAAATGCTTAATAAAAATGAAAATTATTCGAAATAATATAATTCCATCCACCTGCATAACGAATAAATTCCAATGATATAATTATCAAGGTTACTCTCACAAATCAATGAATATTATTTTCTGTGTAATATTTGCTCAACGCCAAATTCAATCCTGGGTCTGCATGAAGAGTTAGCTCTAATCTTTCTGTCCGAACTTTTATAATTTTTGCCGTGACAGTTTTTTTATATAAATTAAACAAATTGAGCTCTCTCGTATTACGGAAGAATAGTCTATAAGATTTGGATCATATTGAATACAGCTCACGCAAATTTCGTTAGAACGAATCCCAATTTGGAAAACAAGTGATGCTTCTCATGATCACATGAGGTGTTCAAGTGTAACTGAATCGTGCAATACCAAGTAAACTCACAGCCTGGAAGGTCACGTTCATTTGCAGTTGCGAAGATTCTTCGACGTGTAGCGACGTCAAACACAGGTCCCCGTTTGACTGTTGCAGCACATAGATACTTGGATCGATTTTGAATGAATGATGTTCCCCGCAAGTGTTGGTTGCATCTGTCAAGTCAATAAAATTCGTTATATTAATAAGCCAAGATATTGTTAATCACGAGTGTTGAGATACATCTATCACACATTTATATTACATGCTACTAACGCAACTGAAACACTCAAGCGCAATCTCGGATGATTATTTTCGTCAGCTTTGTTAACAGAAATAAATTGAGCATCTTCTTTCAAGTCTAAGCGTTGATGCCGATTAAAATTGTGTCTGATAAATTGTATAACCTAATTCATGGTGGATTAAATTTCTGAGATTTCTATAACGTTCCGTGAGATGAAACAGTATTAAGTGTTCGAAATGGACTACAGCTTAGATAGAAATTCGAAATATTTATACGATTTAAAATGTCTTGGATAATGGTCAATAATTGAACATTAAAAAAATCTAAATAATGAATTACGTATTAAATTTATTACGAAATTACAAATGTCCTCACCAACGTGCCAAAAAACGCACAATAAAATAAAAATCATCATTTTCGTTTAAACCATAGTCGAAAATTTGCTCGTATATATAGGGTGCTACTACTCCTTTTGTTCCAGAAATTCCTCAGAAGTTATTAAGATTCTCTTGGAAACCATCTTTGATTGAACAGGAAGTTCTTTTGATTCCATTGATATTTCGGTAATATGTAAATGCAAACGTTGAACAATCGTTAGTTTGGCAATAAGATTAAGGGTTTCATGGAATTTTGTTTTTTTAATTGTTAGGAAATTGAGAAAGAGCCGCGCACACCGCCACACAATAATGATACTTGGAAACAATGCGTAAACTCTATACACACGATCCCTAGATGAAATTTCGCATTGGTATCCAATTGCTCACACATATCAAATAGATAGTCATACCAGCCACATAAAAATAACATCGACGGAAATGTGTAATTGATTTGTACAAATGCTTCGATTGCCAAGTGATAACAGCGAATTATTCAAAACATTAAACGTTGGTACATTTTCACAGTTATTCGCACATTCTGATGAATTTTGAGGAGATTTCGTTAACACATTTTTATCTCAAATCATTTCTCAACCTATATCAAAAACTCTCAACTTTTGACATCTTTGCTTGTTGTGTATTATAATTATCACAAGATCATTATCGGTCTAACATGGCTTGACACATTTGACATGTGGTGAATTCAGAGACAATTTGATGCTTTCTTAACTTCTGTAACATCTCTAAGAAAAAATTATAAAAAGCCTCACCCAAACGCATTTTCATCTCACGCAGTATGGTGTTTTGGTATAATATATATGATTGTAAATATGTACGAAATTTGAATATATTATTCAAGCCGCTCAAATATTCTGTTCTGGAACATGTCTATCGTATGTTATTGCTTCGGATTTTTTAGGCCGTGTTAATTTAAGAATTGTGTCTTGGTTTATTGGGTAAAATAATCAGAAGGAGTACTCTGTTAGTGGTGAAATCCCCGTTTGTTCAAGAATTAAAAACAGATGAATCCTAAACAATTTTCTTTCTGAAATTTTAGTTGGAATCATATCGTCTAATTTATTTTTATTGTGCTGTCATATATATATATATATATATATATATATATATATATATTCAGAAAATAGACCATAATTCAGTATTTTATGATACACCTTCTGAGAACATTTCTACAGACGTTATAGCACATTTAACATTCCATCATTTAGTATGAACGACCCTCACCTCAAGTTTGCCAAAATCGACGAATTTCCAATTTTTGCCTTGTGGAAACTCAACCATTTCTGTATAATCGTTTTGTTGATATGTTACCAGTGTTAGTCGCTTAGAATGTCTAATATTTGAAAAAAACCTTTTCGATGATCAGAGATACAATTTTTAATTCACCATTACCCGTAAGTTAACTGGACTTCTAAGTATCAATCACATGCAAACAACGGTGTATCTCACTTGAAATAACGAAAAGGTTGAATGGTTTCATCGACAGCTGGATGCCACGTTAATGTCACATATATTATGAACAATTGTTATGGAACCAGCCCTCAATCCTTCTAGTCATCGTGCTTTTGTCACGTGTTCTTAAAGTTTCGTGGCAGTGATAGTTTACGGCAATCCACACCGCCGCTTCGCTTAGTTGATCCCATCCAATTTTTTTCTCAGACATTATTGTTCTCAACTATGTGACTGTGTTACGATTCTTCATGCACCAATTAAGTAACACACCCGCTCCCATATACACCCGTATCGTTCTCTAACCGAGTATCTGAAATTCCGTGTTTATGTTTTTGTTTGAACCGATCACACGAGCAAGCCGCTGCAAGCTTCATACAATGGACCCTTCAAAGTCAATAGCCACGGTGCCAAATACTTCGTCATCGAGCCGAATTGTGCTGAATATACGGTTACTATTAGCCACATGAAGGCAGCATTTATCGAACTATCGTGGGACAAAACATCACCCTCGAACGTTTACATCCGGAAAGGTACCTCAGATGTTAAGAATTTTTACCCGGAACACTCCTATCTTTAAAAGTTTGTCTCAGTTCACACAATGAAGCCAGCTGTGTGAACTCTTGCTTCTGTCATGTGAATCACACGCCCAAATTCGCGAAACGCGATCAAGTCGCAGTTTCAGGTGGCTTGCTAATTTTGCAGATTAAGCATATTAATTTTTTGTTTAGTGCGTTTTAACCTCTTTCAACGCTATGGCCTTCTGACTTCACCAAGCAATCCCTCTAAAGTGGACCTGGCCCAAACTAATCCCTCAAAATCGCTTTCGCCCATGTATAACACTTAGTGGGTTGTAGCATGACACATGCATCAATGGTTTTCCGAGCCTTGCCACAGCAATAAAACATCAAATATAACAATCTCTGGCCCGGATCCATAAGCTTCAATTCGATGTAACATTCGAATTGCTTCATGAATTTCCAATAGTGTATTGGATTCACGTCAAACAGTGATAAATCTGTAACAACATTGTTTTACTGTACATAACAATTGATCTTGATAAACACTTCCCGTTGATTCGTGTTCCGCGATTGCTTTCCTGTTCCTTCGTGAACATTTCGGCTACCGCGATATACCTTTCATCTCCTGTGCCTTTTCTCCAACATTCTTGGGGACATTATTGTAGTGGTCAGTCTACTACAAATTGGTGAGCCCGACGCGATGCACGAATCCTTCGTGTACTGAAATTGGTAAGCCCAAAATCCACGCACGCTTCGATATTTTATTCCGGGACGTCTGTACCCGATTTGCATCGTCGTTATTTCGGGTTTATTTTTTACCTCGTTTCATCACGTATTTTATCAGCGCGCCATATGCGTCACCTAACTACAATTGTTGATCGATTCACAAGTAGTTTAGAACACAATCTACAGGGCAGACAGTTTAACCTTGTTTACTGCTTATAAGCCCCTCGTACATCAATGAACGGATCGTCGGGTAGGTACTATCCTAGTGAGACTACGCACCATGATTTTGTCAGACATTTCACGACTGACATACGATATATCTTAGGTGACACAATTCCTATCTCTGCAACGTGTGTGATAGACTTGCCACTCTCCCTCGACCTCAGCGAAATCGCTGCAGTGCAAGCTACCGATGCCGGCATCGCACAGCTCAGGTACGCCTATTCGTTCATCACACCTCTCCCCTTGCCCGATGGCTTCGGCGATATCCTTTGCGACTTATCGCCAAAGCGCTTTCCGACTACTTACCCTGTCTGCGTTTAGACGGCGCATTATTCATACCATACGCAATCTTCCCATCCTGGCATTCGTGCTTGCGTTACGTTTGTTACGGAAAAAATAATATAACTGAAAGCCAGTGGGTACGTGCAGCATGACACTTTCTTGACAGCCCCACCATATTTGATAATAACCACGTTTACATCAAGAATTTACCCGCAATCCGCTATCTCCACAGTGAGTAGGGTCCGGAACGGCACATTTGCCAATTATGTAGCGGGTATTTAACACATTATTATCGCTTGGTATATCCCGTGCATGCTTTTAGTACCTCTTCACTATAACTCTGTCGTGGCCATAAACTCATGCACCAGAGAGTTTTTTCTCTTCTCACTTCGCAGGTACACATGCACTTCCCGCTGTGAAAATCGTGGCACACGTCAACCCCGAATCACCGACGCTTGTTGTCTTCCTATCCAGTAACCTGGAATACACGCATCCTTCGTTTATCCCCTCGGTACACATGCACCTCCCGATGTGAAGACCATGACACACGCCACCGCGGATCACCGACGCTTGCGCCATCCTATCCGGGAGCCTAACAATGAGCACTCACCGTCCAGCACGAAATCCATCAGACAAGGTCCGTAACAGCCCAACTACACGCCACTAAGCTTTCTTCAGGCGTGGCCGTTCGCCAGCGACCCTGACGCAGGAACTTCTCAAGACATAATATGTTTTCAAAGCTTCTGGTTCTTCGTTGTCAAGCCTACAGGTGTGCTTACATCTGCGCCTACTGGGTTCATACTAAGACCATGCCAGACGGGCGATTCCTGCTAGCAGCACGTTCACCTCATGTGATTCAGCTCAGGCAGCACGTTCACTCCGTGTGAGACATGACTCGGCATAGTACTTATCGGTTTTCGTGTATCCTACTATGGTTACTACCGACAATCGGCCCACGCATATCAAGTGCCTCGGCTGACTTCGAAGTGACTGGTTGCTGAGAGACTATGTTCCAGCCTGGAACGACCTGACACAGCTTGGCCAGTTCAATTGTCAATTCCTGTTCAGAAGTCTCCTCTGACCAGACTTCTTGGAAGGGGGCTGTGTAACAACCTTGTTTAACTGTACATAATAATTGACCTTGATAAACACTCCCCATAAAAACTTTAACTGAGCGAAGAAAAATGAGTATTTTCTCCGATTAAGACAAATACTGTAACAATCAGAAGCCAAGTTGTGATGAGAATCCAACTGAAACGATCCAAATTGAGTACTGTATTATAGTGTTCCTCATATTCAATTTACGTTATTTCTATTTCATTTTGTCAATGTTTTGTTATAATGCATACATACAATTTGAATATATTACTCACGATGCTCATGTGTTCTGGCTTTAGACAAATCTATATGTGTGATTGCCTCAGATCTGTGTGCAATGTAGCGTCACTAATTGTTTACTTTTTTGTTCATAATTTACCTGGAAAACAACCTAAATCGGCCATACTTGAATCTGCATCTTTTAACCCGATTGTCAACGAAACTAAGCAGATCAGAAGTACAAGTTCGTCACGCCTTACTCACGGGTTTAAAATGGAAACAGCTTAGTACAAATATGTTCCAACGCATGCAATCAGAAGGGACAAAAAACGTTAGTTGAATCTACCGAAAGGGTGATTAAGAGACCGACGTCACTATTCGCCACAGTCGCTGCCTTGTTGCATTGAACAGGACAACAAAGGTCGTTCCTAACCAACACCTAAATGTCTTTTTCTTAGGGGCTAACAATGATATGTGCATCGCTAAGGTAAATATTGGGTTACCCTGTTTTCAGATATCAAAAAGGCATCAAATGCTAAGTGATCCGACACTGATAAGGCATAAATGGAATTTAATTCGACTGCAAGTCAGTTATAGCGGTAGGACAGGAAAGTTCGCGCTATATTTTGATGCCATCAGCGAATATGAGGAATGGAGGTCTGTTCCTTTATCGGTGTTTTTGATTCATATAACGATTCTCTTTGTGTAGCACATTCATCTGTGAAGGATGCTGAAATATTCTCGCTTACTCGCGCGCGTAAAGTTCTGCAGCTGAGAAATACGGTCATTCATGTCAATAATAAAAGGCCAATTACAAGATTACGTTGCTTGTAAATAAGTACCTGTGTGGTGAAATCTGCAAAGGCTTATGAATAGATGACGTCCACCTTATGGAGGTGCACGAATGGTCTATGCGAAATCGATGCTGTTCTCTAGTAATTAGTGAATGCACGCGGATGAATAGCTCAAGAATTGAGGCAAAGAAGTCGTTCATGATAACGAAGCTTAAATCTTTCAGGATCTTGAAGATTTCAATTAATTCGCATCTCAGACGACAGTGCGTAAGTGAGAATACATCTGTGGACTTCAGGTGTGCAGCGTGAGGTTTCTCTCGCTGAACCCCAATCATGCGAGTTGCGAGACGCTGTACGTGTTTTAGTCGAACGATGTCCTTTTTGTAGAAATAGCAACACGCCTGGACACAATATTATAAAAGCGGCCGAAATAATCCCTTGTATATGGGCAGTAATTCATCGGGTATTCTGCTGGATAACACGGATCTCAGCCAAAAGAGCCCGTTGAGCTGCAGCGGCGCATTGTTCTTACAATTTGAAGTCAGTAATAACCAGTACTCCCAAATACTTTACACGCTATGTAGCGTTACACACTGAGTTAATTACCCGACACCTGGGCTAACATTTTATCAACCACTGCTGACAAGAGTTGGCTCTCATCAAATTTCAGTAGGAGGTCACATAGGTATGACTAGTTAATGACCCGTTCAAGGTCGTGCATCAGGATATATTCATCCGCTGATCCGATGAACTTCACAACATCGGCGAAAATCAAGCATGGGCTATTTAATGCAGACGACAAGACATCCATGAAAATAAGGGATAGAAGAGGACTGAGGACCGACCCTCGGGGTACCCAACTGAGCACGTCGGTTTGGTTCGACAGCGTAGATCCTTCCTGAAATCTGAATGTCCTAAATGTAAGGAAGCCTTTATTCACGCAAGTAGACTACCCGCAAGCTTTCTCTTGTTTGCATAATCTGCAGATGATGGTGATTTACGGAATCCGAAACCTTGCTAATGTATAGGAAAAGGGCTTTGACTGGCTTCCCTTCATCTATCATCTTAATGGCAGTATTTAGAAAACTAAGAAGTTTATTGGCACGATCTACCCACAAGAAATTCATGTCGAGTTACACTCAGTATAGAATGCTGACAAAGATGCTGCCGGATTTTCTCACGCAGTATTTTTTCCAATACTCTTGAGACGATGCTAGTCAGGCTGGCAGGTCTATAGTTACCAAGAGTTGTCCTGCAACTACCCGTGTGTCTTTGTACGATTAAAGCTTCTTTCCACTTATAAGGTACCGCTTCCAGGTTAGAGCATGAATTCAAGAGCTTACATAAAGTTTCTGAAAGCACTGCAGCGAGATACTTTAGCATAATTAAGTGAATACCATCTGGTCACGCAGCTTTGTTGATGCAAACATGGATAAGTGCCTCATATACCTCGGCTCCCTTGATGGACAACTCATTTCGTACAAGAGCACCAGGCAGTAGAATAAACGACCTAGGTGGAGCATTTATAGAATAATCACGTCCCTGAACACCACTGAAGAACCAGGAGAAGGCAATCACCTTAGACAGGTCGGTATCGGCTACTTTTCCGTCCTCTAGTTTCAAATCTCCAATGCTTCCCTGGTTTTCCATTTTGATTGAGCATAGCTATGAAATCTTTTTGAATTGGATTTAACATCTCTAGCGATGGATAACTCCAACTGCTTTTTGAGCAAACGCTATATTCTAACACAAGCGTTTCGAGCGGTTTGTAGCGGACCCAAGAGCAAAAAGTGAGAGACAGCTTATATTTTCGCCATCAACAATCCCGTTTCCGTGTAGACCGTCGAAATTGAGAAGTCCACTGTGTCGGCCTTTTATTCTGTTTCACGAATTGCAGCTGAACCAGCTTGTTCTGCAATTCTTCTAGATACTTACCAATTCCATACCAGTTTTTAGTTACATTGAAATCGTTAGAGAACTGAAAATACGATATTGAAGTCTGCAGGAGAAAATACCAGTCTACAAGCTGAGTTAAGAATTGTGAAAACGCAGCACCGCTTTGAAGCTAATCATTACATGATCGCTTTTACCTACCGGTGGTAGGTAGGTGGCTTAGACGACAATATTAGATTACGAGTAGATAGAGTGCATCCATTACGAAACATTAATGGATCACCCTAATGCTGAAGCAACTCATGATCATGAAGTCATTCCAGAAAGCTTTCGTATTGCTCGGTAACTAAACCTACAGGGACTGCCCTATTTATGTTTAAAAGGTTGAAATCACTTAGGAGAAGTACGCTGTGGGCTGATTAAAACAACCTGTCGAGCGTCTCAATCAGCCGTGTAATCTCCTGCTAGGCTGTACTAGGTGTGACATAGACACAAGCAATTATCAGGGCTGACTTGTAGCAATTCAGGATACCAGTAACAATGTGGACGTTTTCGCTGGTAAGGGATATACTTGTGTTCGTATTTGGAAAGCAATACTCTAGGAGAAGTGCAACATCTCCGCATCTCCTATCGCCAGGTCTATGGCATTTGATGACGAGTTACTGTTCACTGATCTTTATCGGTACATCATCAAACGCGGCCAGCCAGTTCTCAAAAAGCCATATTACCTTGTGGTGTATCTGAGCCACACGAAGGGAGATGTCACCCCACTTATTCCTTATGTTGCATACATTATCCTACATCACTGGGGCGCAGTTTGGGCGTGCTTCTGGAGCTCATTCTGTTTGGCCTCCGGTCGAAGCACCCAAAGGAGCTGCACATTTTTAGCTTGCTACTTAATTATGAGTATCTGGTTAGAAAGCCTTTTGCATGGATGTTACGGACCGTTGTCCAAGTATCGAGGCCGCATTCATCGAAGAACAACTACTTTAGACAAACGCTTGACTCCAATCTTCATTGGCGATCAGCCCGTCAACTTCGTGTAATCTGGACATTGAGACTCGCAGCTATGTGACGTTCGGTATGATAGTCACGGATTCACTAGTTCTTAGATTAGCGCCAGGCTTACGGATAACATATGTCCTTACAGCTAGGTTTCTCCTATTTGAAGCGGAAGAGTTTTGTCTAATACGAGAAGAAGGTTTGTCCGTCTTAACCTGAAGTTTGTTTCGAGTAGTTTGGGCGACGTATTCAGCCCTAGACAGCAACACATCCCGATCCGTCTGGTATTTGAATTCTACCAGGATTGGCCTACAGTGGTTATCCATCTTCTATTTCATTACACGGTGAACCGGCACCGTGGGAGTAAATGACCTCAGACCTACCATCCGTATAAGATCGCTGATACATCTGCGATCAAACTCTGTGCAAATTTTCGATTCCCTAATTAAAGGCTCCGCTTGATTAAAAAATAGTACATTTCGGGTTCTAGTTTTTGTAGCAGGAGAAGTGCCGTGCAGTACCTCAAATTGCTTAAACGGTCAATTCCTGGATAATGCATCCAGTGTGGGTGAACCCACAACATTTCCATGTTGCTTCCATTGAGTAGTGGCTTCACTGGTCTTAATACGCCTTTTCGGAGTTTAAACTACATTGACCACCTATGAAAAGGAAACTGGCTTCAAAGGACGAATTAACTGGCTTAATATGTCTACGTTCTCATTGGATGCAATTGTTTAAATCTTCTTGTTTGCACGCTTCTTTGAAGATCTGGTTCAAATGACCACCTTAGGCGAGGTAGCTTGCTTGAAAGGACGTTGTAACTGGCTAGATTTGTAAGCTATCCCTTTGCCTGTCGTTGTCTCATAACTCACATTCACCCACACAACAAAAGCATACATTTGGGGGGTACACAATCTGACGAACTGTGCAACGTCACACTTTTCCTTGGCTTTTATCAAGCGGCGTCAGTGGCAGCCTTATGACAGCCGTTACAATACCACAGCAACCAGTGGTACTTTGCAAAAAACCCGTAGTAAAATTTGTGTATACCCGAGCAGCTAGGGTGAGCCAAACGCTTGCAAGCGGTGTACTTAATATCTTAAGCCACTATTTTGCTACATTTGCGCTAAAAAAGGAGGTTTTGTACTTATATTTGTCAGTTAAAGGTATAAGTAGTTATAGATCACTAAAATAATGCAGGCTGATTCTATAACTACCGTAATTAATCGGCAAAACTTCAATATTATAGTAAAATAGTTATTTATTTTACAGAAAATGCAAGGAATGGCGAACTTTTTTTAATGATATCCTATCGAAGCGTAGAAAATACAACCAAGTTTGTAATAAGATTTTCACGACTAACCACGCAACCGTAGCCTTAAACGTTGAAACTTGATAGTTGAATGAGAAACACTTATTCTCTCGCACTGGTTCAGTCGCCTTTCGAGTCATGCTATTTTCTTAGACTGTTGATCTATGAACGTCTGCGGACAACGCATAATTGGGTAATTTAAATTATTTTTGCAAAACCAAGCCTTATCGAATCTATTGGTTATCGGTGAACTCAGCCGGCGTCAAACCTGAGCAAACGGAATGAAAACATTTATAACAAATGCTACACCTGTGGTTGTTTAGGATAAGTGAAAATGTCAGTATATATGTAAAAACGAACAATTATCCACGTATAATAATTTTCAAATCCAATTGAGAAGCGATTTTCAGTCCAGAAGTCAAAATATCTTCACGTATGCAGCCTTGGAAAGTCCGAGAAAATTGGCACGGCTCAAATATGAATCGGTTCTTTTGAAACTGGCAAGCAATATTCCCGCAACTGGCGGTCATAATTCCGAGCACAGAGCAGCAAAAACTAATGAGATGAGAACAGCAACTCTGAGCGCTAGGAAATGTCAATTCGCAAACATTCTATCAAGAAAAACAAAATGTGTACAGAAAATAAAATTACTCCCCACATAGCGTGGTAAACATTACAAATAAGCTGAAAGAAAGCATTAGGTTGTGAAGTCATCAAAGTTTAACTGAAAGTGAACCCCACGACCAGAACCTGTTTGTCAGTTAAGCTCCGGTATTTCAAGACATGAAAGTAACGGGGGCTCAACAGCGAAACTAAGGGTGATTGTAAGTGAATCGGATGATGAAAAGTGTTCGTCTCAGTTTGAGTTCTGTAGAGTTACTTTTCGTGGACTTTGGTTCGCTTTTGATGTACGTTCTGAGTAATCAACATTCAAATGTTCGGTACTGTCCGTTTCTTTAGATCAATTATGGTCAGTAATGAAATAAATGTGATTCCTAGTGAGTACCTTGTACAGACCAGACAATAACGACGACCTCGCTTTGGGATTTGAAGCGATCGAAGTTGCGAAGCAAGGCGAATATTGTTGAATATTCGCTTCGCTATCGCCATGGCGAATAGCAAAAAAACTTAGCTAAAAATTCGTTATACTTCGCTTCGCTTAAAACGAAGTGCAAGTTCAAACTTCGCCGTAAACGAATATTAGCAAAGTCTTCGCTAGAAGCGAAGAGTGTTCATTTTTTTAATTTAATATTTTAACCCTTTGGCTACGGGAATTGTTTTTGATGTTGACACTTGTTGACACTCCACTGGCTCTAACAAGAGTCCTGCGATGATCAGATGACAGACACCGCCAGACAAGTGCACTCCGATGGTGACTGAAGGTACCGACGTAAGCTACTGAGCAACCGACTGCTTGTTTAATTGCTATAAGCTAACATTTGAGGTGATAACTAGAGTTACCGTCAGTAGACAAATGGTTGTACTTTTTTGTACTTTAATATTTTAAAAGTATTCGCGTAGGTGTGTGGCCGGATGCAAAGGGCGTGGGTGTTTTGATCTACTTGGTTGTTTGCCCCTCTGCGTGGGTGATTGCCGCCTTGCCTGGGCGTTTGTTTCTTTTGCGTGCGTGGTTGGATGACTATAAATAGGATGAAAATTTAATTGTCTCATCATAGTATCATCATGAGCCCCCGAAAACGCACCACATGTCGGACGACGACAAAGACTCCGCCTCGGCCAAGACGTCCAAGAGGAGCCCGACCCTAGGGGTAAAGCTGCCGTCCAAAGACCCGTGGACCCCCAAGTCCTCCAGAAAGAGTTCTCCGCCGCCGTCAGATGATGATGATGGTGACGGCTTTCATCACACCACCTAGCGGCACAAGCCTACTAGATCACTGATCTGGAACTTCTTCAAGAAAGAGGCTGTGAAAAAGGTGCGAAGGAAAGAGAAGCTCGAGCTCTTTGCCAAGTCGAGAATTGTGGCCTGTCCATCGCCCGGCTTCAGGGAACCCCGCAAGGCATAGTCGGCCACATTATGTCGAAGCATCCAGACGTTTCTAAGCAGTTTATGAGCCAGAAGGCTAAGTTCGAGGCTGAAAAGATGAGTTAGACTCCGGAATTAGCCTTTGGCAGCGTCGGCTAGTCCCAGTCCCAGTCTCAACGAGCCCCAGTTCCTCCCTATGTCAAGGAAATGAATGAGTGGATGGCGTCTTCCTTGGAAAAGGAGGACATCGACGTGCTCTAATACTGGTAGATGAAGGCAAATAAGATCCCTCTACTCGCCAAAGTCGCCCAGTAAGTTGTTTCAAAGTTAAAGGTCACTTATTTTTCGTTATTCGCCATACTTTGCTATAATATTCGCTAAACTTCGCCATACCTTGATATTATTCGCTATATTATTTTCTATTCTTAGATGTAGTATTGCTATACTTTGATATAGTATTGCTATGCTTCGAAATAGTATTTCAACTTTTGCACCCATGGCCCATCTTGAACCTAATACAAAATACTCAACCTGCCTCATTTTGTTTTGGGATGGTCTACGCCATCCCGGCTACCTCGGCCTCATCAGAGGGTCTTCTCGGAAGCTGGACTCGTGACTAAGCCCACCCGTAGCCTTCTGAACAACAAGAGGGTCCAGGAGCTCGTATACATTCATGACAATTACGATAGAGTGCTCCCCTACATGAAGAGGATGAAGCTCCGTATCTAGTAGTTCACCAATGGCGAAGGTACCAGCACTCAGAGTCCGCAGCATCTCAAAGACTAGGATGACCCTGAGGCCAACCTTCAGGATGTCAACACCCAGAAGCTCACGGCGTGAACCTACTCCCCTCTGACTGGAGGCAGCCGGACCAGTTCCGGCACCAGGTCCAAGTCAATAACCCCGGTCTCAGAGACCGAGTCACAGGAGGAGCCTAATTGCTTTTAAGATGAAGGTTTTGTATATTTTCAAAGCCAGAGCTCATGAAAAAGTCCTCCCTTGTCAAATAAAAGTTCGTTCATAGTAAAAAAATAATTTATTTCGGAATTCGTCTTATTTTAGCGAAGAATAACGAATTTGAACGAATATTAGCGAATTATAGCAATTTATACCAAGTATTTTTGTCGAAAACGAAGTTTTTGGGCGGCGTCAAAGTTGAGCGAAGATTATTCGCTAATATTCGTTATGACGAAGTGCAAAGCTTTGCTTCGCCATTGCGAAGTGCACTTCGGATATTCGCTTTGATACTATTCGCCATTGCGAATGGCAGTTAGGGCACTTCGAAAATTCGCTTCGCACTTCGCCTCGCTCCAAAAAAGTGACATTCGATATTGTCTGGTACAGACCAGTGTATAGTGACTGGAGTGACCGACGGACATGATTGGCACGCACAAACACAAGCAGACAAGTCAGCTGGGATGTAGAACGCTTGAGTGTGTCAGCGATTTTGGATAGTTCGTAATGATTTCATGAAGCTGCAAAATCGACTGACATACTGCGGAGCTGCACTATCTAATAGTTAATCAGAAGATGTCAAACATCGACCAGGTAGGTTGAGCGTACTCCTGTACACCAATTTAGCAGCTAAGCAACCTAGGTCTTTCTTGACGGTGGCACAAATACAAAGAAGCACTAAGGGCTTTGTCACAGAGCACCGCTCTGAATTGCGGTGACTTATGATTGTAGCACTGAGTTGCCAGTGAAATCTCTAGACTTACCTATTTGAAGGTGGTGGTCTGTAGTACGTATGTGCTTCATACACAGTGTTTTGTTCAGTTTACGAAAACAAGTTAACTGACACGTGGAATCTCTGATCTTGGTAATGGTGTTGGGTAGTTGCTGATGCCATGTCGAACGAAGGATTTCGCCAGCGTTTCTGCGCTGATATCAAGGATCGCTCCAGCCAATGTTTAACGAGATAAACAGTCGACGCAGGTCGATATATAGGTGCACGCGCTTGAGGCCCTTAATAGAAAGAGGAGTTCTAATCCAACGTGTTGAAAGAACTCAGTAACGGGTTAAAATATACCAGGGGCAGCGATGTTATGAGGTTGGACTTTGCTCTGTTGACATAGGAGGTTATTCTCGGTTCAAATTTGAATCTTTTTATGCATGTCAGACCAAAGATAACGAGAGCCATTGAGCGCTCGAGTAGCTTTTACTGCGGGATGGGACAAACCATGTAAATGCTTCAATTTTATACGTATGAAATTTGAAGGTACAATTAGACGGTCTTGACCAAGAGACACATTTCAATCCATATATGAGGTGGAATTGAGAACCATAATACGGCGGATATGCCCCGATTGTGGAGTAATGTACCGATTTAGTAAAAGGTTTTCTTGCTGCAAACATGCCAAATGTTGATAAGTCGATTCCAGGCAGGTCTATGGCACTCAACCAAACTCGAGAAAAATAACACAACTGTGTTTGACGAGCCAGAATGGTATCGAATTTCACTCATGGGGTATCTCGCGGAGTGAATAACGATCTGAAGTCGCCGCGAGTGCCAATGTAAAAGGTTTGTGGTCGGTATTTTCATTTTTACACTTGCAATAGTGAATATCCAATGAAACGATCTTCAAAGGACTATGTCTATATCGAGAGGCCGATGACCAATGTTGGCTATGCTGGTATCCCTGGCCGCCTAAACAATTAGTACTGATATACACTTGCATCCGGTTCCGTAGGCAGGGATGACGCTGAGTTTCCCATCGGTGTCTATCAGGAAAGGCAATTTATTTGTGTTGTCAACGACGTAGAAAAGTCGGATATCTTTTTGTCAGGCAGTAGAGCTGTATCTACTGCCTTGATGGCCCGTTTTCCATGTTCATTAGAATCTGAGGTAAATATGCAGGGCCTATTGCATCAATTAGCGAGTTTGCCTAATCGGCGGTGATAGTAGCAGATTCGAGAGTGCTTTTCAGACTTTGAAGAACTTTGTTGGCCGTTGTTTCTTTCGCAGAGTGTTGTTGTTCTAGATGTTGAAAGTAACAAGACTTAAAGTTGTAAGATCAATTTCTGTAGCTTGAATTTGAGTGCCGTAAGTTCCAAACGTAGTGCTGTAGAAGCTAATTTACTTTTAGTTTGTATAGCAGCGAGTTCTTGCTTATAGTTTTCATACACTTGGCCTGTGATATTAGCACGTTTTCGAGACCGCAGTCGCTTTCGACTATTAATAACTTCATTTGAAGTTCTATAGACAACATTTGCTTTAACACGGGTTCAAAGACTGGTGTGGTGCGATGTATTTCGAGCATGCGGCGAACAATATGTGAGGTTGTATTGTTTGAAAGCAGGTTCATGATATTTTGTTCTTCAAGCGAAGCTTTTTCGATAAATCAAGGTCGATATCAGTACCTTATTTGTCTGTTCCGCCGATCTGTTTTATATGATTGTATGAATCCGCGTTGATGTCTTGAAAATTCCTCTTTCGGTCCAGCAAGATCAAACGAACTGGAGAAATTAGTTTCCCACCCTACACCCGTGTTCCTTATCAAGTTTTTTGTGTCATAACTTTCCAGTGATATTTTTTGTTTGTTCTTCAAATTGAAAATAACATTTAAACTAAATGTTAAATCTGTGAGCGTTTTCTTTCCCGAACATTTTTCCTTTGTTTAACTGCACTTCGGCTTCCGCACATTTTGATTTGTCCGTTACCCGTGTTTACCGTTATTGGAAAACGGTAATTTTTGTGCTCTCAACTGAGCTGTTTGACTTCCGTTTATTGGACGCGTTGGGTTTGCATTGAAACCTGTATTCGATTACCGTTGAGGTTTGTTATATTTTGCTTTTTAATCGTCTTTGTCAATATAGTACAGCGTAAATTGACGTATTGTTCTGATTTGGGATCGATTCGTAAACGCTCGTCACTCCCGGTAGAAGATTCTCGTGGCTCGTAGCAGGCAACTAGTTTCCGTGACAGAAACTATTCCCCAGTGACGATTTGGTCGCTACAGTACTCAACGTTGAATTCGATTTGGACCGTATTTTCTCAATTGGAGAAAATACAGTACTCAACGTTGGAATTCGATTTGGACCGTATTTTCTCAATTGGAGAAAATACAGTACTGAACGTCAAATTTGTGGACGTTACAGTACTCAACGTCGAATTCGCTGACGTCAATATGCCTGTTACCCGCAGTTTTGTCGCAAAGATCAAATCTTCCCAACAGTTGGTCGATAATGGAACGGAAGACACCGCAGGTGAGCGCATTCATTGTTCTGTTGTGGGCTCTCGTGGTAGCTTAAGGGGTTCAACGATAGATTCAAATATCCTTGTTCGTAAGGCTAAAATGCGCCTTGAACTCCTAAAACTGTCGCACGAAACAATCAAAATGAAGCACAAACTGGAAGTGCTTGAGGCTGCACAGGAGGTTAAAATGGCTAAGATTGCTGCTTCGGCAAGTTATCTTGCGCATTGTGAGCATCAAAAGGAAAAAGTAGCTGACTACCCTCGTTAGGAGGTAGAAGATTCTGTTCGTAATGAAAAGCCCGGCAGTTTACCAAGATCTGACCTTCCGAAGATAGAATTGATATCTTTTGATGGTTCAGCTAGCACCTACGGGAAATTTTGTCGTCAGTTCGAGACCTATGTGGAGTCTAGAACTCTTGATGACGGACAGAGGTTCCTATGTTTGCTAAATTATTGCCGAGGTATAGCAAAAGAATCTATTGAAGAGTGTGTCATGCTGCCACCTGAACGTGCGTATAAGCGGGCGAGATCAATCCTTAAGGACCGCTTCGGGCAATCGCATACAATAGCAAAGCCTGTTAGTCTCGTCAATTGTCAAGAAATTGTTTCTACTGGTGTAATGTTGAAGGATATTGACCTTTGTGTTGTCGATGGTGATCAGGAAGCTGAGTTACCTGACACTGAATTAGCTCAGTCGGATTTTGTGACTGAATTTTCCGACACTAATTCGGATCAGATGGAGACTAAGCCTGGCCCACCTGACACCAAATCAGCCCAAATGAAAAGTAGGCCTGGTTCACATGACACTGAATCAGCTTTAATTGGGGCGACGTATGGTCAGCACGACAATCCGTATGATTGGCGTAAACCTTTCGGTTGTATACCTGATGAACCATTTATGTTTGGGAACTCGGATACAATATTTTGGAATTTAGACTTGTTTAGATGGCGCAAAATGTCGCTGTTGGAGGATGCAATACATAAGGCTCGTTCGTGTAGGATATCATTCATGAGCTTATTGTAGGGCGCTGGCAGAACCGGAGGACGTGGTGGGTCTTTGTCTAGCAAACATTTTCCCTATAAAAAGCCACAGGTGTCCAGTGATGGTGATGCGACGTGGCGTGTGTGACTCGCCACTAAATAAAGTCACTTGCTTTATTCTACTGTACCTGGGTGTCGGGCCCGGGGGCTGGTGCTTAAGGTGGGAGGCGGGTTTTCGGATCTGCTGACCCCAGAAGTACCACCAAGCATTCAGTCTGCCGGTTGCATGCGAAGACGAACGTTGATTACATTGAAGGCAAATGTTTTAGGTGGGAGGCGGGTCTGCCAACTCCAGAGATACCACCAAACATTTGATCGTCGAGTCGCTGTCATTGGTCGCGCAGGTACACGGTTCGGGTAGCCAGGTAGAGGAGAGCCCCGCAGTTCAGTGTTTGTGTCTCTACTTGCTTTTCAGATTTTGAGGAATTTTGGTGGGCGGTGTATGAATCCGCGTCGATGTCTTGAAAATTCCTCTTTCGGTCCAGCAAGATCAAACGAACTGGAGACATTTGTTCCCACCCTACACCCGTGTTCCTTATCAAGTTTTTTGTGTCATAATTTTCCAGTGATATTTTTTGTTTGTTCTTCAAATTGAAAATAACATTTAAACTAAATGTTAAATCTGTGAGCGTTTTCTTTCCCGAACATTTTTCCTTTGTTTAACTGCACTTCGGCTTCCGCACATTTTGATTTGTCCGTTACCCGTGTTTACCGTTATTGGAAAACGGTAATTTTTTGTGCTCTCAACTGAGCTGTTTGACTTCCGTTTATTGGACGCGTTGGGTTTGCATTGAAACCTGTTTTTGATTACCGTTGAGGTTTGTTATATTTTGCTTTTTAGTCGTCTTTGTCAATATAGTACAGCGTTAATTGACGTATTGTTCTGATTTGGGATCGATTCGTAAACGCTCGTCACTCCTGGTAGAAGATTCTCGTGGCTCGTAGCAGGCAGCTACTTTCCGTGACAGAAACTATTCCCCAGTGACGATTTGGTCGCTACAATGATATTTGCGACTTCAGACGCGACTGCGGGAGGTAAACTTCCGACGCCTTATTCATGTATTGCCTTTTGGCAAGTCACACGTCAAGTGTCGGAAATGTCTTCTAGTTGAGCAAAACAGAGTTAATGAGATGTTGCACTGAAATCAGAAATTTATATACTAACGATAAATGTAGAATATCCTACTAGATTTATGATAGTGTTCATATTGATAAAATTGCGGAAACAATATACTACATAATCGAAATAATGGGTTGTAGGCCATGGTAAAAAAATTTGAAATACTAAAAAAATCAAATATATGCAACTGAAAATAGGCATGTCCGGAATATGGATCGTTCTTTCACAGCAGATCAACAATATTATCACAACTGGCAGTCAGAATTCCATGCACACAGCATGGTTATGAAATGATATGAGAAGAGCTTCTCCGAGCAGCAGGAGATTTGTAGTTAATAGTCAAAGGTCTATATTTAATAATGTATTTTGGGAAATATCTGTAAATCTTTATGGAATAACGACAGGATATTTAACACACTGGGTCTGAATAAGTATCAGCAGTTCAGCAAAGTGATCGAAGATAAAGATGCTCTATATCCATTGGGACGATAAATGGTTCGGAAAAGTAAAAGATTTGGTGTAGTATCACAAAGATTATAATCGTGATAAAAGCAAAATAAGGAATTGCGTATCGTGTGATAAAATAAAGGTCAATGCGTTTTATTGAAAAATAAGTGTTAAAGGAGGAATAAGCGAAAGAACTAGTTCGTTCCAAATATGAGGAATGCGTATGGCAATGCGGTGTGTGCTGCAGTCGATTTACTGTGTTGATGTGCTAACTTCAAGTGATGATCACGTTTTTTCGATTGCGCTGCCATTTTCAGCATATAATCCTCACTGAGTGAGTTTCTTCCGTCCATATCAGATCTGCACGGATCAAAAAGCCTCGGATGAGACAGTAGTTTGTAGAGAACAATTGAAGACGTTGTAAGACGTTCATTGTAGCTTAAGAAGCCAAGATCCGCAACAAGATTTGTAGATTTGATCACAACTTAACCATGCGTAACACACAAAGGCAGCATACTACGAGTATAGCCTGATGTACGCCTCAAATGAACAGTAAGAAACGTGGATTGATTATTCCGAACGAACACATTACGAACCCAACTTTTCTATTTGAATCAGTTGAAGATCTACTGCAATCAGCATAGCGGCACAAGTCATTTTCTGCAATCATAAAGAGATATTTTCTCGCTTTTTGACTGAATGCATCTTGGCACTTATGAAATAGCTTATGTCCTCAGTGAGACGATTGCTTGATGCATGGCGTCTATCATTGTTCAATGATGAGCGGTTGATCGCTGAAAATTCGTCTAATGAATCAAGGTCGGATTAGAGGTTCTTTTTATCACTGGGGAAGTTGTTGACTCGCCAACTCGTGATGTCATCCGCAAATTAGGGAAATGATGATTCGAAGTACCCTAGAATGTCTCTGATAAATATGAAAAATTGACTTGGGGCAAGAACAAACCACCTAGGATCTCCGCTCTGCATTGGAAATAACTCTGATACGGTCTGTCTTAAACGCACCCTAAGGTTTCACGAACGCATGAATGCACCTACCCAGAACAGTAATATTGGTGTAATTCATATTGATTGCAACAATTTAGAAATATCGCATGGTTAACTCGGTTAAATGCATCAGAGAAATATAAGTAACTTACATCCACAACCTGACCATCAGCAGTAGATTCAGTTCAGCGGTCTCTGGCTAAAAGAAAATTCTAGGTACAGCAAGGTTCTGCAGCGATAATATCGGACAAATCGACAAAAGCCGTAATTTCATCATCAACAAAACCTTCAATCATCTAGGATAGCACCAAGAGTGGGGTGACTCGATGGTAATTTGCGGGATCACTTCTGCCTACACCCTTAAAAATGATAGCAATGATACCTTGCTTCCAACCAGTAGGGAATTCAGAGTTATCTTTGGAAATATGCCGAAAGCATTTAGCAAACTTGGTCGGCAACGGGTCACAATCCTTTCGGTGTGATAGTGAAGATACCGGGCAAGACGATGAGTCGAATTTGCATGATATTTTCCCGTACTCTGTGAGCAAAAACTTAAAAAAGGTAATCGTTTGAAACCAATAATCAGTGTCATGATTTTACATTTTTGTTGTATGAAACGCCACTGATCGCAGTCATGATTGGTGTTTCTATTGGCATCATGGTCATTTGGTTCTGGAACGCCATATATTAAAACGCTTTTCTTATCATTATCAAAATTTCAGTTGAAGCGCGTTTCCGTCTTGGCTTGTCGCTCAACCCATGACACGTCCGGAATAATGCGAAAGGTTGAATTTCTGTTGTGCACAGAGAATAATACTGATTCAACATCTTCCAAGGATGTTATGATGACGCGCAATAGTCAAGGTTCGTTAATACGTATTGATTTCAGATGCCTAGGAAGACAAACAATGTTCTCGGCCTCTAAAGAAAGGTTCATTGCGTCATATATGGTCGGCCGCTGTTATGCATTTTGCACATGACGAGTTTTGAAACAAGGCGAATTCGCCCCCGACACATTGGTGCATATCACGGTTAACCCCTGTTTGCAACGGGAGCTTGATATTTAGGCATATCATTTCACTGCTAAGAAATTTGCACGAGTGTTGATTTCTGGAGTTTCAACTAAAACATGCTAAGTCAAAAAGTATACATTAATTGAGACAAACACAATGTGTACAGAAAACATCATACACTATTATTTCGAGGGCAGAATTTGAACACCGTAAATTACTGCAACTTCAGATGCCCTTTTTGTTTCCAGATATTTCTACGAGAGATTTGTTGCTTTGAAGTATTTGACGAGTTACGTCGTGTAACGTTTAAGCTGCGGTAATAAATTATCTAGAAAATTTGAAAGTAATGTGTAATGTTCATGTATTCGGATTTTTAACACTGATTGGCGACAAAACATATAATACGGATATAACAAAGTGGAATAACCATTTTGGCAGTGATTAGTGCACCGCAAGAAATGGATGCGGCCTCAATCCTCAGACAACTGTCCATATCATTTATTCAAGAGGCTGCAGAACCTGATACTCCTGTTTAAATACCAAATCAAAACACTGCAGGTCCCTCGGGTGTTATGACTAAGGGTCAAGCAGGATTAGCTCAGATTCACCCCAGGGTAATATCTCTTTCTGATAACTGGATGGCGGCGTTTGATCATGTACCGATATATATCACGAACAGTATCTCGTCATCAGATGCGATAGACCTGGCGATAAGAGATGCAGTGACGTTGCACTCCTCCTAGATTATTGCTTTCCTAATACGGGCACAAGTATATCCATAGCCAGTGTAAACGTCCAGGTTGTCACGAGTATCCTGAATGGCTACAAGTCATCCGTCTCCATTGCGTGTGTCTACGCCACACCTTACGTCGCTTAGAAGGAGATTACACAGCTGATTAAGACGCTCGAGGGGTTTTTTCAATCAGCGACCAGCGTACACATCTTAGGTGATTTTAACCTTCCAGACATAAATAGGGCAGTCCCTGTAGGTTTAGGTTCCATACATATATTAAACAGTCCATGTAGGTGTAATCACTAATCAATACGAAACGTTTCTATAATAGCTTCATGATCTTGCGTTGCATAAACATTTGAGTGATCATATGAAGTTTTATAATGGATGCATTCCATCCACTCGCAACCTGGTTGTAGCGACCAAATCGTCACTGGGGAATAGTTTCTGTCACGGAAACTAGTTGCCTGCTACAAGCCACGAGATTCTTATACCGGGAATGACGAGCGTTTACGAATCGATCCCAAATCAGAACAATACGTCAATTTACGCTGTACTATATTGACAAAGACGATTAAAAAGCAAAATATAACAAACCTCAACGGTAATCGAATACAGGTTTCAATGCAAACCCAACGCGTCCAATAAACGGAAGTCAAACAGCTCAGTTGAGAGCACAAAAAATTACCGTTTTCCAATAACGGTAAACACGGGTAACGGACAAATCAAAATGTGCGGAAGCCCAAGTGCAGTTAAACAAAGGAACAATGTTCGGGAAAGAAAACTCTCACAGATTTAACATTTAGTTTAAATGTTATTTTCAATTTAAAGAACAAACAAAATATATCACTGGAAAATTATGACACAAAAAACTTGATAAGGAACACGGGTGTAGGGTGGAAAACAAATTTCTCCAGTTCGTTTGATCTTGCTGGACCGAAAGAGGAATTTTCAAGACATCGACGCGGATTTATACACCGCCCACCAAAATTCCTCAAAATCTGAAAAGCAAGTAGAGACACAAACACTGAACTGCGGGGCTCTCCTCTACCTGGCTACCCGACCCGTGTACCTGCGCGACCCATGACAGCGACTCGACGATCAAATGTTTGGTGGTATCTCTGGAGTTGGCAGACCCGAAGACCCGCCTCCCACCTAAAACATTTGCCTTCAGTGTAATCAACGTTCGTCTTCGCATGCAACCGGCAGACTGAATGCTTGGTGGTATTTCTGGGGTCAGCAGATCCGAAAACCCGCCTCCCACCTTAAGCACCAGTCCCCGTGCCCGACACCCCAGGTACACCCTGTTCCCCACCTACCGCTACACTACTCGGCACCCTCAAGCAAACATAGCTTCCTAACGTCACGCTCCAAGATTCCTGCGGATGAGCGCACGGTGACTCTTCGAACTAATACTTACTTTTTACTTTTGTGCGGCTGGCTCCACGGGTGGATTAGCAGGCTTCATTGATGTCTCGGATCGCACCAGCCCACGCACGTCGATCGGAGGCGAGATCGTTGCAGATCGTGATCCAGTCTCGTTCCCACCTGCGAACTCCGTAGACGGTACGCAGACCCATTGAGACATCATCATGAAGTTTCTTGGGGGTAGTGTACAAGTGATGTCCCCAGCACCACTCGGTGTTTGTTCGAGTACACCTCTCTAGCCTCTGCACAGCCAAGTGCAACCTACAAGGCAGCAGGGAGTTGGCAGATAAACGCGCTGTGCGCCAGTTATCTACCTACGGGACTTCTCTCCGGATTTTTCCTCGGGGTTTTCTCCCGAAGCCTTTCCCGCAATCGGGTGACCCACAAGGCAGTGGGGGTTTGGGGTCAGGGTTTTCCTTCCCCTAGATGGATTGCCAGTAGCTGACGAGCTCCATCTGCCCGGAGCAAACTGGTTTTAAGGCGCCAGTCACCCGCCTTCGCCCCTTCTTCTGTCAGTAAGAGCAGTTCCGCCGGGCTTGTGAAAGCCACTCGTGCAGGCTAGGAGTTGGACTTGGTTGTTAGAGGCTATTTGAGACGCACGCCACGTGAGAGCATTTTATAGATAGCAGGTGGCTCATTCCTACTACCACCCCCGGCTGTGACAACCTTTGGAACTAATCCATCTCCACTATCGTTATATTCGAGCACCAACCCTAGCGGCCACTATTCCTTTGGGACTTGGTCACTCACTAGCAGTACGACATCGCCTTTCTTCAAGTTTCTCTCTGGCTTCAACCATTTTTGCCTTCTTTGCAAGGTTGGGAGATACTTCTTGATCCATCGATTCCAAAAGATCCCAGTGAGATAATTCACTTGCTTCCACTGACGCGTATACCGATCACGTAAACTAGCATCAGAAGGGATCCCCATGTTGCTTCCTATCAACAGAAGATGGTTTGTAGTCAGAGGTCCATCGTCGCTGCTATCCAATGACGGTGGCACCAAAGGTCGATCATTCAATATACGTTCTACTTCGCACATAAAATTATGCAAACTTTCGTCCGTCAACGTCTTCGCATTTACTGTAGCGTTTAAAATATTCCTCATTGAACGCACCATATGTTCCCAAACGCCGCCTCTATGGCTAGAACTAGGGGGGTTAAAGTGCCATTGGATATGATGAACAGCCAGACGATTAGCGATCACGTGGTTATCGAGCCCTTGAATGTGCTCTTTCAGCTCTCGAACGGCCCCTACAAAATTCGTGCCATTGTCGCTGTAAATCTCAACGGGTTTCCCTCGCCTGCTAACGATGAACGAATGATGAACGAATCTGTAGTGAGCGAGTGTGCAACTTCAATATGAACCGCTCGAACACGTAGACAAGTGAAGACACAGCCATACCTTTTCTTAATCGAACGATCACGTTTGACTGGGAAAGGTCCAAAATAATCCAAACCAGCCGCTTCAAAACAACGCTGCCCCTGCTGAATCCGAGCCAATGGAAGTGGAGACATCATCTGTTTACACTCGACTGCCAGTCTTTTACGACACCCGGTGCACTTCCCTATCACACTTTTAACTGCGCGACCCCCTTGAATTATCCAAAATTGCCTGCGTATCAAATTCTGCACATGAACCATGTCACAATGACCTTCAATTTCATGAAAGTACCGGATGATGAGTTCGGTGACAGTATGCTGCGAGGGTAAGATAATTGGGGTACGAAAAGCCGCAGGATAGCTGGAATAATTTAAGCGTCCACCAACACATAAGACTCATCCAGGACTATCGGGATCAACTTGGCAAATCTGCAATGCCTCAGGCACTTCTTGTTCTGCTTCGTTTCATAGTGTGCAAGCTCATCAGCAAACACTTCCTGCTGCACGAACATGATTACTTTTCTTTCTGCATTTCGCAGTTCGGATACTGTGATTACAGACAGTGATCTCAACGAATTCCGCTCCGGTGACTTCAGTTTGAGGTAATCAACACACCTTGTCATCCATGCAATACTCCTGAGCAACTTCGACCAACTAGAGTGATAGTTGACGACAGCATTCAAACCATATTCTAGTGAGCTATTTGCCGATATTATATTAACCCTTTTGTATTCTAGTTCCGGAGAATAAACAGTGTTTGTATCCAGGTTCAAAAATTTTTGCTCTGGCCATACAACAGGGCCTGTCAACCATCGCTCCAACTCAAATTTCGAACGTATGCCCCTTGAAGCCAGGTCTGCATGATTTTCACCTGAACTTACATGACTCCACTGTGATGAATCGGTATACGTATATATAATCGCTAGGCGGTTGGCGACGAAAGTAGAGAATCTAGAAGTAGTGTCGCATATATACTGCAGGACTATCATCGAATCAGTCCAAAAACAGATTTTAGAGAAAAGTTCAGACATTCCTTCCTTTAACAACTCACTGACACGTACAGCCAATACTGCAGCATTGAGCTCGACGCGTGGAACAGTGACAGTTTTCAAGGGAGCTACTCTAGATTTTCCAAAAAGAATACAGCTTCGACATTCGTTTGCACTTGAAATGTGTTCAGCGTATGCTACAGTACCGTACCCTGTCTCTGAGGCATCGGCGTATATATGCAGCTCAAAGTTACATTGAGAGTTCTTATCGGCACATCTGATACATCTTGACACAGATACGGTTTCAATGACATTGACTTACCGCAACCAATCGTTCCAACAAACTTCATCAGCCTCACAAATAGGTTGGTCCCATCCAAGACTTGATTTGCAGAGTCTTCAAAGTAGCATCTTGGGAGGAAGGCAAAGTAGAGACAAAAGTCCCAACGGGTCGAAAAAGGATGACAGCCGATAGTATACCACGATGAGTCATTGGCCTCTCGGGAAGGTTGAATCGAAATTCAAATACGTCGCTATCCGCGTTCCATTGCAAGCCCAATGCTCCATGCACATGATCGTATGAATAACTCATATTGACCGTAAATGTGGCACAATCTGAACTCGGCAGGTCTTTTAACAAACGTTTATCGTTTGACACCCACTTTCTCAAATGGAAGCCGCCTGGAGAAAGCATACGTCGACATTGGTCAACGAATTTCTTGGCAACAATACAGCAGTCAAATGATACCAAACAATCATCAACATAAAAATTTTCCATAACAGCACGTTGGGTAAATTCATCATAATCACCAGCGAAATCCATTGCGGTCTTTCGAAGAGCATAATTGGCGCAGAATGGGGAAGACGTAGCTCCGAATGGATGAGCTGTCATCTCGAATTCGACCGGATCTTTTTCGACATCCTCATCATCCCACCACAGAAATCGTAATGCCGATAGATCTTTGTCCTGTACTTTAATTTGCATGAACATTTCCTCAATGTCTGCAGCTAAAGCTACCTGACCTATTTTGAAGCGCAAAAGCACGGTAACCAAATTCGCTGTTGTATCAAGGCCCTGGCACAGCATATCGTTTAGTGAAAACCCATGAAATTTGGCAGCGCAATCCAGTACTACCCGAAGGTTTTCTAGTTTTTTGGGGTTCAACACAGCGTAATGAGGTAGATACCACAAGGGCCGATTACTCTCGGCAACAAAAGTCCAACCTTCCTTGCATACCCTTTGGTCACGTTGGCATTCATTACTTCTGTGTATTTTAGACAAAATTGAGGATCTTTTAGGAAACGCCTTCTCAGACTTTCTATCCTTTTGAACGCGGCTGACCGATTACTGGCAAGTTTGGGGACACTATCCTTCCAGGAAAGAGGTACTACGTAATGCCCATCGACCAGCCTTGATTCTTCCTCCGCTAGCTGAAGTACCTTTCTATCTTCGACGGAAGGGGAGTTCCTAATGCAACTCGAATCTTCAAATTCCGAGTCGTACATTCTTCTCAACAGCGATTCTATTTCACAAATTCCGCCAGAGAGCAGATTGACCAGGGCTGTTTTATGCGCTTTATAGTTCGTAGGTCCCAACAACACCCAACCGAGTAAGGTTTTCACAGCGTATGGCTGTTTCCGAGCACCCAATCGTTGTTCGATTGCCCAATGTGCTTCCGGGATGTCACATCCAATCAAGATAACTATGCGTTTACGGTTAGTTTCCTCAAATACCACATCCTTGAGATGGGACCATCGACCTGCTAATTTTGAACGAGGCCGCATGTTTGCAAAGGGCATGATTTCATCAACGACCAAAGCCTTTTTGATGTCAATTATCTCCAGTCTATTTAGCGATTCCAACTTGAACTCACTAGCAAGCTCGCGAGCGGACATTGTACCGTTCATAGTCTTAATGCGAGTTTCTGAAGCTTGCATCTCAAGTCCAAGTTTTTCAGCGAGTTCACGACAAACGACTGTCGTATCAGAACCAGATTAAAGAAATGCCTATGCTTCCAAGAAACCTCCGTGTCTTACCAAGCGAACAGGTACTACCCCCATAGAGACAACTTTTTCACAGTTCGTCATGCTCACTGTTTTGCTTTCAACGTGAGACTGGACCTTAGGTTCTCAATGCAGCAATGTGTGGTGAGGAGCCTTACAGCCAACGACCTGACATGAATTAGTGACACGACAAAATGTTCTGTCATGACCAGCCTTCAGGCATTTGAAACACAGGCGACACTGCTTCACCTTTTTCCAACGTGTCTCGCAGTCGGCAGTAATGAAGTCTTTGCAAGATGCCACTCCATGAGTACCCCACAGGTTGGGCATCCTGGATTTTCAATCTTCTTTGTGTCGTCTGCACGCCACTGAGCAAAGGTTTGCTTTTTATTCACTACTGGTTTATTACCGGTTTCACTCGTGTAAGCGTTCTTACCCTTGCGATTTTGCTCCACTAATTGACCGAACCGGCTGTTAGCAACCTTTGCCCGTAGACTGATAAAGCGCATCAAATCCGCGAAATTTGGCTCTCGGTCTTCGCAGGTACGCTGCTCGACGTTCTCAGCCCACTGCTGCTGTAGATACAGAGGAAGTGTGCGGACCAAGCGTTCAAGCACCATCAATGAATTGAGGTCCGCAGTGTAGTTCATTTGCTCTAAAGCAATTTGGCAATTACTCATTTTTATCACCAGGTGTGACAAGCGTTGCGGACTGTAAGGTGCTGCTTCAAACTCACTGAACAGTCCATCCAGCATGAATCTATCTATTTTGTGCGGTTGCCCGAAGAGGTCCTTCAGGATTGATCTCGCCCGCTTATAAGCACGTTCAGGTGGCAGCATGACACACTCTTCAATAGCTTCCTTTGCTATACCTCGGCAATAATGTAGCAAATATAGAAACCTCTGTCCGTCATCACGAGTTCTAGACTCCACATAGGTCTCGAACTGACGAAAAAATTTCCAGTAGGTGCTAGCTGAACCGTCAAAAGACATCAATTCTATCTTCGGAAGGTCAGATCTTGGTAAACTACCGGGCTTTTTATTACGAACAGAATCTTCTACCTCCGAACGAGGGTAGTCATCTACTTCTTCCTTTTGATTCTCACAATGCGCAAGATAACTTGCAACCTTTTGATTGGTATCAATATCTTGCAAGTGTGAATCTGCATCGTCGGATGCAGAAGCAGCAATCTCAGCCATTTTAACCTCCTGTGCCGCCTCAAGCAATTTCAGTTTGTGCTGCATTTCGATTGTTTCCTGCGACAGTTTTAGGAGTTCAAGGCGCATTTTAGCCTAACGAACAAGGATATTTGAATCTATCGTTGAACCCCTTGAACAAACTCGAGAGCCCTCAACAGAACAATGAATGCGCTCACCTTCGGTGTCTTTCGTTCCATTGTCGACCAACTGTTGAGAAGATTTGATCTTTTCGACAAAACTGCGGGTAACAGGCATATTGACGTCAGCCAATTCGACGTTGTGTACTGTAGCGACCAAATCGTCACTGGGGAATAGTTTCTGTCACGGCCTGCTACAAGCCACGAGATTCTTATACCGGGAATGACGAGCGTTTACGAATCGATCCCAAATCAGAACAATACGTCAATTTACGCTGTACTATATCGACAAAGACGATTAAAAAGCTAAATATAACAAACCTCAACGAAAATCGAATACACGTTTCAATGCAAACCCAACGCGTCCAATAAACGGAAGTCAAACAGCTCAGTTGAGAGCACAAAAAATTACCGTTTTCCAATAACGGTAAACACGGGTAACGGACAAATCAAAATGTGCGGAAGCCCAAGTGCAGTTAAACAAAGGAAAAATGTTCGGGAAAGAAAACGCTCACAGATTTAACATTTAGTTTAAATGTTATTTTCAATTTGAAGAACAAACAAAAAATATCACTGGAAAGTTATGACACAAAAAACTTGATAAGGAACACGGGTGTAGGGTGGGAAACTAATTTCTCCAGTTCGTTTGATCTTGCTGGACCGAAAGAGGAATCTTCAAGACATCAACGCGGATTTATACACTGGTATTGTCGTCCTAGCTTGAAGCCGTTAGACTTTTAAATTGCCCACCACCGGTAGGCAAAAGCGATCATGTAGTGATACGCTTCAAAGCGGTTCTGCGTTTCCACAAACCTATTGATTGTACTAAACGGAATTTTAGGCTTGTAGACTGGGGTTTACTTCTACATACTTCAAAACATTCCTTTCATTTCTCTAGCTATTATTATTTTGGTGAAAATTTATAATAGATTTTGTAAGGATCTAAAAGGGTTGCAAGACAATTATCCCGTAAATAGGATAGTTGATGGCGTCAATATAAGCTATCTCTCGCTTTTGGCTCTTGGGTCCGCTACAAAACCGCTCGGCATTGCGGCATTGTCTACTGAGCGTAACTCGACATGGATTTCTTGTGGGTAGATCGTGCCTGACTAAAATTCTTAGTTTTCTCAAAACTGCCTCTAAGAAAATGGTTGAAAGGAAGCCTTTCGAAGCCCTCTACCTATACTTCAGCAAGGTTTTCGATTCCATAAATCACCACCTTCTAGAGATTAAGTTAGCAACAGAAGACATGCGGGTAGTCTACTCGCGTGGATAAAGGCTTCCTTACATGTTGTACATTCAGATTTCAGGAAGGATCTACGCTGTCGAACCAAACCGACGTGCTCAGTGGGTAGACGAGGGTCGGCCCTAGGTCCAAGAGAGATTAAGCTAGCAACAAAAGACATGCGGGTAGTCTACTTGTGTGGATAAAGGCTTTCTTACATGTAGGACATTCAGATTTCGGGAAAAATCTACGCTGTCGAACCAAACCCACGTGCTCAGTGGGGTAGCCGAGGGTCGGTCCTCAGTCCGCTTCTATTCTTTATTTTCATGGATGACTTGTCGTCTGCATTAAATTACCCATGCTTGATTTTCGCGGAGGTTGTGAAGTTCATCGGATCAGTGGATGAAGATATCCTGATGCACGACCTTGAACGGGTCATAAACTGGTCATACTAATGGGACCTCTAACTGAAATTTAATAAGAGCCAATTCCTGTCACCACTGGTTGATAACATTTCAGTCCAGGTGTAGAGAAATTCACTCAGTGTATAACGCTACACGTCGTAATAAGTATTTGGGAATACTGGTTATTACTGACTTCAAATGGGAAGACCAATGCGTCGCTGCAGCTCAACGGGCTCGCAAAGTGCTCTTTCGAGTGAGATCTGTGTTATCCAGCAGAAGACCCGATGAATTCCTGCCCACATACAAGCGATTATTTCCGCAGCTTTTAGAATATTGTGTCTAGGCGTGTTGCTCTTTCTAAAAGAAGGACATCGTTCAAATATAAAACGTACAGCGTCTCGCAACTCGCATGATTGAGGTTCAGCGAGAGAAACCTTACGCTGCACGTCTGAAGTCAATAGATCTATTGTCACTTACGCGCTGTCGTTTGAGATGCGACTTAATTGAAACCTTTGAGATCTTGAAGGGTTTAAGCGGCGTTATCATGAACGACTTCTTTGCCTCAACTCTTGAGCTGGGCACCCGCGGGCATTCACTCAAACGTTATTAGGAGCGATGTAGACTAAACCCACGGAAAATCTTTTTCTGCCTTAGGGTGGTAAATTTCTAGAACAGACTTCCAGAAAAACTTATATATTGCAGTTCTGTCGCGAGTTTTAAGAATGGTTTGGACCGCTAATTGCTATGCAAGTTTACTTATTTCACCATTTTCAGCGTTATCTGGTAATTAAAGTAAATGCTGGAGTTTTGTTTTTTAAATAAACGACTATTCTGCATCTGACCTCTCACCGTATGGATGATTAGAAATTGTTTTTTTATTGCTCCAGTATCATTCATAACGACGTGCTTCTTACATACAACACGGATGAATTTGAAGGTCAACGTGAACGTTTGCTCCTTCCGATATTTTGATATTGTTGTGGATATCGAATCTATTTCAAGATTATTACAAGAACTTTCATTCTATTTTCAACGGATTTGAACATGGTTACGACTCGTAAATCTGCAAAAGGAGATCATGCAGCACCGACTGCAAGGAAGCCTCAAGAGAATGGGGTCTCCGCTGCTCACTCTGGGGATTCTTGTCTGGTTTGTTCGAAACAGGTTGCCAATAACGCTAAAGCTGTTCAATGTGAAATTTGTTTAATGTGGATACATATTCGATGTGGTTCAATGAAGCCGGAGATGTATCGTTGGCTTCAGAAGAATTCATGCGATATCATTCGCACGATATGTAAGATATGCCTTCCACCGACTGGTTTCAAGCTCGCAAGTACTCAGCTTCCAGTTGACTCGGCTTCTGCTAAGTCCTCTGAAGGTATTGATGGGAGTATTGTAAATGGTGGCTCACCCTCGAAGAAGGATAACCGCCACACATCTTGTGTACAACAAGTCTGCGTGCAATCTGAAGATGTACGCACCTTTGCGGAAGTGGCTTCCTCGTCTTTAATCGGTTCCAATAAAACGAACGTTCTTGAGGCCAAAGAGGTCCAGGAACCATCTAAGCTAGATAAATCTATAAAGAAAAAACACCAGAGCTTTACGACTGTTGAGAATAGACAATCCTGCGTCATTCTTCACAATGCACCTGAGCAAACAGGTGCTTTGGCGATAGACAGGGTTAAACAGGAACGCGAGTTCTTAAATTCTGCTCTTGCCCCCCTTTTCGACGAAGGTGAAAAGGGTGTAACGGTACGCACAGCGTTTCGTCTAGGCCGCAGGCCAGCGCCAGGAGATCGCCCAAGACCGTTAAAGATTGTGTTAGACTCTGTTGAGCAAGTGACCTTACTGCTAAAGAGGGGTTACAGGTTAAAGGGTAGTGAACTTCGACTCCTGCGTGATCTTTCTCCGGAAGATCGTGTGAAGATGCGAAAAGCTACTCAGGAAATTAGCGAGCGCAGAGCCGCAGGTGAAACTAACTTGCGCATTGTGGATTTTCGGGTTGTGAGGATGAGGCCAAAAGTTCGTTGGCAACCTCTGACGATATGCATTCGGAGGGATCTGGATCTTTAAAAGTGATATATTTTAATGCGAGGAGCTTGAGAAACAAACTGGATGAACTCTTTGATCGGATTAGATGGGACCCTCCAGCGATCATTGCGGTGACGGAAACCTGGCTCTCACCTGAGCAGGATGATCCCGAGCTGGCCATACTTGGATATAGACTCTTTCGCTCGGATCGAACAGACGCTAAAATCGGTGGTGGGGTTGCCTTATATTTCCAACAACATATTTCCGTCGCAGTGTTGGCTCGCTTCCAGCATTCTGCCGGTATGGCTGAGAGTATATGGTGCCGTATAAAGACTGCAGCTTCATTTGCCACGATAGGTGTCGTTTATCGTTCTCCCAATACTCAGGCAGATACTGTGATATCACAGATATGTCAGTATGGTAGATCCTCAAACTGCTTGATTATGGGGGATTTCAATGCTCCTAGTATTGATTGGACTTCGCTAGATGAAGGTTCTGGGTCATTCGAGCGGGACTTATTGGACGCTGTGGTTGATGTGGGCCTCGTGCAGCACGTTTCCCATCCGACCAGAGTAGGCCCTACTGGGTGTGAGTCCATTTTGGACTTGGTATTCACTCCCACGCAGTCCGATATTACTCAGCTTCGGACTGAAGCTCCATTAGGCTGCAGTGACCATGCCACCTTAAGTTTTATGTGGAAACGCAACACTGGCTGGGTACCAGATCCAATTCCCAGAAGGAATTTTTGGAAGGCAGACGCGGGTAGGTTACGGGATGTTGCTTCATCTCTCGATTGGTCTTTCGATCAAGCAGCTGATGTTGAAGATTGTTGGCTGGTGATCCGTAATAACATTTTGACAGTTATTGAGGTGGCTGTTCCGTTGTCCACACGTCGTCGTAAGGCGAAAGGTCCACCTTGGTTTGATAAGGAGATAAGGAAACTTTTGCGGCAACGTCAAAAGCTCTGGTCGATATTCGTAAGTCGGAAAACGCCACTGACTATGACAACTATCGGCAAGCTAGAAACCTTTGTACGGCATTAAAGCGCAGGAAACGTATGTTGTACGAGCAGCGATTGGTTGACGAGTCTACTTGTGCACCAAATCGGCTATTCGCATACATTCGACGCCGCACAACGGCGTCGCCATATATTCCTAATTTGATAGATCCTAATGGGGTAGACATTACTGAGGATGGTTTGAAAGCTGAAGCCATGGCTAAGCAGTATGCCTCCGTGTACTGTCTGTAAGACAGTGATCCTCCTTCTGTCTCTAATAACAGTGAGGTGCTGTCTGATCTTGATGTAGATGTAGAGACTGTTAGACACCTGTTGGAACAGTTAGACACACAATCCGCGCCAGGACCAGACGGTATTCATCCGTTGGTTTTACGAGCACTATCAGAAGTGTTGTGCGTTCCGCTGGCCAGGTTGTTTACAAAATCTGTAACATTAGGGGTCTTGCCACAAGAATGGAAACAGGGTATTATTAAACCTATGTTTAAGAGTGGGGACCCCAGTAATCCTGCTAATTACAGGCCGGTCACATTGACTTCTGTGATCGGTAAAATTTTTAGAGAAGCTGATCAAAAGGAAATTAGAGCACTTTCTTTTGGAGTGTGGGCGTTGGTGTCCACAACAACATGGATTCACCAAAAATCGCTCATGCGTAAGTAATCTGCTCCTGGCGCGAGAAAGTTGGTGTTCTTTGACTGATTCTGGTCAAGAGGTCGATGTCATTTTTATCGACTTCAGTAAGGCGTTTGACCGCGTGCCCCACCGCCGATTGCTCGTCAAGCTGGAGGGTTTGGGTATTCAGGGTTGTCTACTAAAATGGATCGAGGCATTCATCTCAGGGCGGTCAAACCGTGTCGAGGTGAATGGAGTTTTGTCTTCAGAGATGATAGCAGGCTCCGGAGTGCCGCAGGGATCTGTCCTTGGCCCATTGCTATTCAAAGTTTTCGTGAATGATATTCCGGACGCGGTAGCGATCGATTGTCTTTTATTCGCGGATGATCTGAAACTGTGGGCCTCTGTCAGTTCCTGCGATGGCCACAAGCAACTGCAACAAGCAGTTGATGACTTAGTCAATTGGACACATCGCTGGTCACTGCCTATCAATGAGGACAAGACAGTGGTCATGCGCATAAACGCCGATGACACTGGTGGTGAATACTTTATTGGAGGTAAGCCTATTAGAGCGGTGACTGTCGAAAAAGACTTAGGGATTCTGGTTATGGATTCCTTGAAGTCGAAGGCTGACACTTGTCGGAGAATAGGCAGCGCTACCAGGATGCTCTGGGCGATTCGGCGTTCCTTTGCGTCCATTACCCCGCAAATGTTCCAGACACTTTTCTCTGTGTACATTCGTCCTCTGTTGGAATATGGGCTACCTGTTGCATTTCCTCAGTCCAAAGGCGAATGCGACTCCTTGGAGAGGGTACAAAGGAGGGGCACTAAGATGGTTTGTGGATTGCGCCAACTGGCGTACGAGGATAGGAGGAGCTTGCTGAAACTCTACCCCCTAGAGCTTCGAAGGGAAAGATATGACCTGCTCCTGACACGCCGTATTCTTCTCGGTCAATATGGAGACGAGTTCCTCCAGTACTTCCGATTAGTAGGTGAGTCCAGGACACGTGGACATGACTTTAAGTTGCAGAAGCCTAGAAGGCTGAAGCTGAGTAATGCGAGCACGCTATCCACGCGGGTGGTGAACACTTGGAACTCTCTACCGAAAGAGCTCCTGTCTCTTACCATCTGAACAGCTATTCAAAAGCGCGTTGGATCAGCATTTGTTGAGACGGATGGACTTGATCCCCGGAGTGATATAGTGGTGTTCCTCTACTCTCAGGGTTTGCCTTGTCAGCAGAAGTCACCCATGTCTATTACTGTGATGAAGCTCAAACGGGATTTTATCCCTTCTGCTTTCGATTCAAGACGAGAGAAGAGAAGATTAATCTCTTGGGGTCTCGAGGATATCCAACGGACAATTAGAAAAAGCGTTCTAACAGTGGTGGTTGCTCCTCTGCCGCTTTTCACCGAAAGAAATTCTGGACGCTCGATTGGCTCGTTGGCCATTTACTGTCATGTGCAACTGAACTGAACTGGACGAAGCAAACTTCCACGTTGACCTTGAAGTTCAAATACAAATACTTGGACCGAAGGACCGGTTGGAAAACACCTGACGTATCATCGCCTACGACGAGGATACCGAAAAACAATGAACCAGCTTTGGAAGTGGAGGGCGCTCCTTTGAAGCTTTCCGCCGACAAATTCTGGACACTCGATTGGCGCGCGATACGAATTTACCTCGTTGAATTTCTGATAAAGATTTATTTGCAATTTATTTTGCAATTCATCTGATTCATCTTCCGTTCAAATTTTTGCTACGCTAATACGTATTTGTTTCTCATAACTGATTACAATTACAATATTTCTGTATAATGGGCTGCATTGATGCGATAATTAAACGAAATAAATTTGCAAAATGTAGCCAGGATGTTAATGATGACGATCCTGCCATCCAGTGTAATCGCTGTGATGCTTGGCAGCACCTGCGATGCACGAAACTCTCGAAGTCGTTTCACGATTCTTCGAAACAGCAACAAATAAAGAGATATTCTTCAGCGTTGCTTGTAGAGCCCGGCATCGAAGGGACAAACTTGCCGATAAACGCAGTAGGCAAACACCTACATCTTTTGTTCTCAACGAATCATCGAACCTGAAACCAGCTGAGGATCCCCTCAAGAAAACTACTTACGCGGAGGTAACAGCTAACGCTTCCATATCATCACTTCCGGACCCGTATGGTGCTATTGTCACCAGACTACTACGCCTCGAGTCTCTACTGGAAACGGACTCCCCACCTGCTTGCACAAGTCCTAAGGATGATCTGGTACTGCCAAGTGTGACTCGATCAACAAAATCACACTACTTCACAGGTAAAGCCAAAACCAAACAACGCTGGGAAACTGCCCGCAGCTCCAAATCACAAGAACACGCGATCCCTGACCATTGTATGCACAAATGTGCCGGAAAGTGTATCTCCATGCTTTCAAGCACGCAGGCAAGATGATGTGCAACAATGGCGAGCTCTCTGTGAGAAACTGAAACTTGATGTAGACCCGGTTTCTTTAGTACGTCTTTCCAGACACCCAAACTCGCCTCACGCGGATGCCCCAAGTCTACTCAGAATCACCCTTGACTCCCCGGAAAAGGTTGAAAAGGTCTTGCTCTCGGCCCATCTTCTCCAAAATACAAATTTGCCTCTTCGTATTTTTCCAGACGTTCCTTGTCCTCAGAGGCAGATACAAAAGCAAGAAGGCTACGATTGGAAATCGGCGAACGATAAACGCAGCATTTTTGTCCACGGTGTGCCTGAACTTAAAGATGATGACTTAGCTAAGAACACTCTACACGACTGTTCTCAGTGGCGCTACATCCAAGAACTCAGCAAAATTCACGGAACTTTGACGACTGCCGTGAAACGCCTTCCCACGTCCTCCAGCTACAAGGGTAATGCCCCTCGTATTCTGAAAATTACCTTCCAATCCGAAGATATGGTTAATACTGCCTTGCGCTTGTGGTATGATAACAAACGCTTTGCACCTACAGAGGTCCGTCTTCGCTCCGCAGTTGACAAACCAAGACCTCGTCCGCAACCATCAGTCATACCCAGCACAAATCAGTCTGCTGACGAACTTCACACGACCGCTTCAAAAAAACTCCCCGCAGCCGGTTTCAGTGTGATCGGCGGAATAACTGCACACCCTATCACCACACTGCATACTCTACAATCACGCAGCCTTTCATGTTGTTACACAAATGCTGCTGGTTTCCTGAACAAACTCCCGGAACTCCGTTACCGCCATTCCCTGTGCTCATGGGACCTAATAGCCGTTACTGAGACGTGGTTATCAAGCGCAGTTCATGATGCGGAACTCACCCTTCCAAACATGTCATTACTTCGCTGCGACCGTACAACAAGAGGAGGTGGAGTGCTGTTCTATCATCACAAATCGCTTCGCTGCGAACAATTATCTGACCCTGCGTTGGTTGACTCTGATGTTCTTTGGTGCCAAATCCCACTCAAGCAAGACAGTCTTCTCCTGATTGCAGTTGTTTATAGATCTCCCAGTAATACCCCACTGCTCGATTCCTCCCTTCTGTCATCACTTCGACATGCTTTAAATAAAAGATTCTCCCACATACTGATAATGGGCGACTTTAACTGTCCCAGCCTTTATGGCGAACATGCCTCCCACCCATTCGCCACCGCGTTGTCCGAAATATTGGCAACCTATCCCTTATACAATCATGTTCACGAAGCTACTCGGTTTCGGGGCACAAATACACCATCCCTTCTGGACCTCATCATCACCAACGAAGAGTTAATGATTGAAAAACTTTCGTCTAACCCTCCCTTGGGCAACAGCGATCATGTTGTCTTGACATTCACCTTTGTCTCTTTCATGGATTAGTTAAACGAACCCTGTCCTAAGAGCCGCTGGATTACTGATCTAGGCTTGTTCCACCAACTCGTCGTAGCCAATTCATGGGATTTCTTAACGATTGTCCAGATCGATTTGGCATGGACCACGTTTTTAACTCAGTGGCACGCGCTGCTACGTCTTGCGAGCCACGAAAAGCCCCTCCGTCGGAAGAACCCCAGGTCATTCCTTCGCAGCCGAACACGCAGAGCCATAGCACAGCGAAACGCGGCGTGGCGGTGTTACCAGACAGGACGAAATAGAACTGACGGACATTTATAAGTCATTGCGCAACCGTTGCACATCTCTCAGCCGCCAGGACAAATGCCAGTATGAAATGCACATCTGTAACAAATTCTTGGATAACCCAAAAAGCTTGTTCCAATTTGTGAATCAAAGACGGGTAATTAAAGTTTGAATTCCATCCTTAGTCAGCGCAAACGGTCTCACCTCAACAGCCTCGGAAGCTGCAAACCTGTTGTCTGAACACTACGCCCCAATTTTCAACTCCATTTATTCTACAAACTCCTCCCATTTTTCTTCTCCCTCACATGACGTACAGAAAATGCCAGAAATAATGTTTACCCCTGATGCGGTCCACAAGAAGATTTCATGTCTACGGCAATACTCTTCACCAGGACTCGACGGCATCCACCCTAGGATCCTGAAAGTAGCCGCATTGCACATATCTAATCTACTTGCCACGTATTTCCAACGTTGTATGGACTCCGCCACTGTCCCCCAAGCTTGGAAAGAAGGTGTTATCACGCCTATCTTTAAAGGCGGTATCTGGTCAGAACCCGCAAATTATCGCCCCATTGTGCTGTTGCCAGTCATTTCTAAAGTCATGGAGAGCATAATCTCTGACCACCTTGTTTCACATCTGGAAACAAATCGACTTTTAATCACACAACAACACGACTTTCGTGCCAACCGTTCATGCACTTCCAACTTGCTTCTCGCACGGAATGCCTGGACGAAATCTGTGGACGAATGCATTGGTGTCAATGCAGTATTTCTGGATTTCTCCAAGGCATTCGACCGCGTCGACCACGACATTCTTTTACTTAAACTTGCTGCCTGCGGCGTTAGGTCATCCTTATTGTCCTGGATGAAGTACTTTCTTCGCGACCGCTCCCTCTGTGTTGGTGTGCGTGACTGCTATTCTGCCCGCTTCCCAATCAAGTGCGATCTGCCACAAGGCTCCGTTCTTGGTCCCCGACTCTTCATCATTTTCATCAATGATATTGTCCAAAACATTGAATCGCCGTTCCTCCTATTTGCGGACGATGTCGAAATCTGGCGCTCACTCAAATCGCCAAGGGATTCACACGTCGTACAAGATGACTTAGATCGTTTACACAGCCGGTCTTTGAGGAATCATCTCCCATTTAACACCTCCAAGTGTAGCGTTCTCCCCATCCGACACTCAGATCCGGCCGCTTACAGTTTGGGCTCAACAGTACTTCAAAGTGTTCGACAAGAAAAGGATCTCGGTATCATCATCCAGCACGATCTCGGTTGCACTACGAAATGCGAACGAGCCGCAGCAGTAGCAAATCGCAACACTGGTTTACTTCGCCGCGCTTTAGACAGGTTTGACCGGTTTCTCTTCCCGACACTGCTGAATGTCTACATCCGTCCTCACTTCTAATACGCAGTACAGGCTTAGCAGCCTTGGCTATGCAAAGATGTGTCCCTTCTCGAAAAAGCCCAGAGACGTGCGACAAAGCTTGTCCGTGGTATGCACAACATGTCTTACGAGGAAAGGTTACGCAGTTTAGATATATTCTCCGTTACCTACCGTCTTCACCGCGGTGACATGTTACTTACCCACCGGATCTTGACTGACCCCTCCCATCCATGCAACTCCTTATTCGTTCCCCCTCCAAGCACTAACCTCCGAGGACATGAGCTCAAACTGTTACATCAACAGAGCAGGCTTGAATGTCGACACAGCTTTTTCTCTGTGAGAGTATGCTGTCAGTGGAACACTCTTCCAGGAACGCTTTTTGAGGTCGTTTCTCTCGGTTCATTCAAAGGTCTCCTCGATTCTCACCTCCATGAAATCTCCCAAGATACAAGTACCCCGTAAACACTATTTTAATTTTTTTACAAACCCTACCGCATTTTTCCCCCAAAACTCACTAGCTCGTGGCAACGGTAAGTTCTCTTTCTTTGCCATTTGCATTTTCCTCACAACCCCGCTAACTCTTTGTCAGTTTCATTGCTCTTCCAGATCCCAGTATCGGAAATCCGTATACACGCAGTTTTAACTGACCCTGTTCCGGAGGATGTGGTGGGTAGCTGTGTCCCGGGTTGACGCCCTACCTGGTTAAATGCCACAAAAATCCATTGATGGTGCAGGCTAAACGCGAATGAGGCCCGCTATAAGGCCTTGGAAACTCAAACATTTCTCTCTTTGCTTTTTCGACCCACCGCTCTATCTATCCTGCGGTTTGTACAAGCTCTTAGCTTTTTTATACCGTAATAAACTATTGAACTATTATCAGCCATTTACAGTCCTGTGCTGAGTCTAGAGCTCTTCTCACTAAAAAGGAGGAGGCTACGTGGGGACCTGATTGAAACCTTCAAAATCATGTCAGGTGTCAGTACTATTCATCCCAGTGAATTGTACGCTCTGGCGCCAATTGTGGGTACTCGAGGCCACCCATTAAAACTGGCCAAGCGACATGTCAGGTCAAATGTTCGTAAGTTCTTCTTCAGTGAAAGGGTAGTAAATTATTGGAATCGACTTCCTAAAGAAGTTGTTTGTTCTACTTCGGTAGGGGGTTTCAAGAATGGACTTGACTCTGTGTGGCCTTCATTATTTCCTGATTTTAATCCGTAAGGGAATAGTTGGTATGATCTTCATGTTGTCTTTGGAACGCACTAATGTTTCTCCTCACCTATTGGTGAGGGGAGTTTTTTGTTGCATTCCAGATTACTCTCATACCAGAAGATATTTGTGAAGATATTATTTGAAGTGGTGGACGCTCTTCTGTGGCATACCACCGAAAGAAATTTGGACGCTCGATTGGCTCGTTAGCCACATACAGTCCTGTGCAAACTGAACTGAACCGTAGACCTCTATTTCTTGTATTCTTTGTGAGCGTTAAATTCATCGGTAGCTCATCGGCGAACTGCCCCTATCAAGATACGTCTTGTTATCAGTAAATCTTATCTGATTTAGCACGAAGGCGCAGAGTTTACTCAGCAAACTTGCAGAACTTCGCTTGAGGCATGCTGCTCGTCATTTCGACATGATAGCTGTATCAGAAACGTGGCTAGGCTCTTCGATCACTGATGCCGAGGTTTCTCTCACAGATATGTCCATTCTCAAGAACGATCGTCCAACTAAAGGGGGCGGTGTTCTTCTCTACTACAATTCACGTCTTTCTTGTGAGGTTCTCCCGCAAGAGCAGCTTAGCGTGGTGGACTCACTTTGGTGTCGCTTGCAACTTAAAAATAGGGACTGTGCACTCGTTGCGGTAATATATCGTCCGCCGAATACTCAACACTCCATTGATGATGTCATTCTGGCATCCATTCGTTTCGCCTTATCACTACCCCCACACGCACGCATTGCTGATGGGGGATTTTAACTCTCCTGAAGTCGTCGTTGAACCCAGCCCAAATACGTTTGCTGCGGATCTGAATGATTTCAACAGCAGCCATCCTTTGTACAACCATGTTAATGTTGCTACACGCTTTCGGAGTGGCGATTGTCCATCTTTACTCGATCTAGTACTGACTAACGAGGAATTGATGGTAGAAGTAATTCATTATGAACCGCCCTTAGGGAAGAGCGACCACGTCGTCCTGACATTTTTTCGTATCTCACGCTGAATTCCTCGATGAGGAGGTACCCCTGGTACGGATAGTCACTGACTACCAGGCTTTTCAAGAAATTGTCACTGCTAACAATTTCAACTTCATGTTAAATGGCAATCCTGAGCTCACCTGGTCCAGATTTATCTCGCAGTGGCACTTTCTACTGCAACAATCATCGACTTCCAAAACAGACAAACGGCGTATCCTACGTACTTTCATTCGTAGTAGAACTCGTAAGTGGATCTACTACAGAAACGCTGCGTGACGTATGTTCCGATCGGAAGAGTGTGTGCGAAATTGGGAAGCATATCGGCAAGTACGCAACCATTGTACGTCTCTAGTGCGTCAAGATAAGCTGGATTACCATAACAGGTTAACTGCACGGTTTCTGAACAACCGAAAACTGGTATACCGTCATATAAATGACAAAAGAAAAGTGAATACTGGTATCCCCCACTGAAAATTGAAGGCGGCTCCACATCGACTTCTATGTCAATAGTGAATACACTCAAATCTCGGTACTATGCCACCTCGGTACTATGCCACTCTCGCTACTATGCCACTTTTGCTCGGTCCCGACAAAATTCAATACAAAATAAATTTACTATGACACTCACTACTCTCGTTTCTATGCCACTATTCTGTGGCTATTTAAAAGTGCATTTTTGCGCATTTTACGCATATAGTCAGCTGGTTTCAAGGTCAAACACGCGATGTTTCTCCCTGACGCCAGCTACAACAAGCCAGTCACCTTACGCACAACGACAAGCCTCTTTCCTACTCTGTATCGATAGCTAGACCCACGAAAGCGCGCGCACAAACAGACACTCACAACAGTGACCGTTATTTTTCAAACTATTCAGCCCATAATGTCAGCTCAGAGACGCAAGCGAACCGACTTTACGCTGAAGGAGAAGTTCGAGATCATCGATGCTGCGAAGAAGGAGCCGAATCAGTCCAAGTTGGCGAGGGAGATTAGCAATAAATGGGGCGTCGAAGTTAAGAGAACCACCGTGAAGGGCATTCTCAGCAAGAAGGATGCAATTGAAGCTGCAATCAAAGCTGGAGTTCCATCGAAGCGCATGAAGCTGACGCAGCCTCACGACCCGAAGTTTGAGGAGGGAGTGCTGATGTGGCTGAAGCAAGCAAGAGGACTGAATCTGCCTGTCAGCGGCGATCTGATCAAGGAGAAGGCGATAAAACTGGCCGAGCTGATGCACATCCCAGACTTCATGGCGAGCGACGGTTGGTTAGACAGCTTCAAGAAGCGCAATGGCGTCACGTTCAAGACAGTGCAGGGCGAAGCTGGAGCGGTGGATTCCCAATCCCTTATTGATTGGCAGCAGCAGGTTCTCCGGCCCTTACTCAGGCAGTTCTCTGCAGATGAAGTCTTCAACCTGGACGAGACTGATGCAAGCGTGTGATCGGCTAGACAACGAGATGAACGAGATCCGACGAAAGAAGATGCGTCAGCCGACTATTTTTGAGAGCTTTGGACTGATCGATTGAGCAAATAAATGATGGACTTGCGAAAATAAAGCCGTTTTTACAAACCCTCGTTACTATGCCACTCTTGCTCGGTCCCAACGGGTGGCATAGTACTGAGATTTGAGTGTAGTATATTATGGTACGAAAAGCTATGAGCTTAATATATAACCATAGGATAGTGAGTACAGGGGTTCGGCGTGATGTGCCAAGTTTCCATAAAGGGTGGGGTTATGCATCATAACAGTCAATACAGGGTGAGATGAATCGGCGAAGTTCCGTAAGTGTATCTGGAAAGGAAAAGGAAAATGGGTGCACTATCGGGAAGAAGGAAAAACGAAAATCAATTAAACTTGTTGAGAAAAATGGGGATAAGCGTCAAGTCGCTTTTTAAAAATGGATAGCGATTGGGAGGTTAAGACGAAAACTGGTAGATCATTCCAAGAACGAGGGGTACGGACAGAAAAGAAACATTTACGGCAGTTCAACCGACTGGGCTGGTGAGCTAGCTTGAAGACATGTCCCCGGGTTCCTGAACTGGGTGCCATCAAAGCAGTACATGGCACGGGTGTTTGTTCTCCTTAAGGATCTTGAAAACCAGAATCAGATCCCCTCGGATGCGACGGTAACTGATCGGAAACACGTTGAGTTGCTGGAGGCGGTCTTCATAGTTCATCAAACGGAGTCCTTTGACGAGCTTTGTGAATCTCCGTTAAGCCTCCTCTAGGACGTGATGGTCACGCTTTAGCCATTGAGACTAAACGGATACCGCATATTCCAGGTGGGGTCTGATGTACGCGTGTAGGAGAGAGGAAAAGAGGCGGCGGTCAAAAGACGCGAACACACTTTTGAGGAGCCATACGTTGCGATTGGCGACTGATGATGTGAGGGAGCATTGGACTGAGCACCCAAGATCACTTTGAACCAATACGCCGAGGTCTTTTTCTAGCATACTCACCGAAAGATCGGTGTCCCCTAGCTTGTATCTAGGTTCGCCAGAGTGACGAATGTGGAGATATCGGCATTTTCGTGGGTAGAAAGGGAGCTGGTTCGACGTTGCCCAGTTATTAAGTGAGGTAAGATGAAGAAGAAGAATGAATTTATTCGTGTTCACGAATTTTCAGCAGGTCTTCACAATCATTCGAGGAAAAGATGATGCGCCATAGCTTTATATCATCAGCGAACATCAGAAACGGTGAGTTCACACATGCTCCAATGTCGTTGATGAACATCAAGAACAGACGCGGAACGAGTACAGAGCCCTGGGGTAATCCGAATTGTATTGAAAAACAATCGGAGAGCGATTGTCTTACGCGAACGTGAAGTGTCTTGGAGCGGAGGAATTCGGCTAACCAAGACAAGAGAGGGTTACCAATTCCAAGTAGACCAAGCTTTTGCAGTAAAATAGCGTGGTTAACACGGTCCAAAGCTTTGGAGAAATCCAGGTACATAACATCGACACCATAGCCTGCATCGACAGCTGTCCCGCGCCAAAAGCAAGTTTGTTATACAGGAGTGTCCGCGGCTAAACCCACGTTTTTCGACAGCGACCTCATTCGTGTTCTCCATGAAAGCCATTAAATCATCGGATACAATAGATTCCGTTACTTTGGAAAGCACAGGGAGCAGAGTGACTAGGCGGTTATTCGCAGGATCACTGCGGTTTCCACATTTATAGATCGGGGTAATGATTCCCTGTTTCCAATCTTGAGGAACATGGGAGGTATCGAACAGACGTTGGAAGTACATGGAAAGTGGTTCACAAAGTTGCGCAGCAAACGCACGCAATGCTTTCGGTGTAATCCGGTCTACTACAGGTGATGAATTTTCACGGAGCTGCATGATCTTATATACACTTTATACACTTCTAAGGAAGCCACAAATACCTGGAAGGATCACTACATGCCGGTATTCCAGAATTGCCAACCATCTTCGTTAAATATCACCCCACCCGCACCTAGTATGAAATCACAAGCCTGATCCAGGCAAAGTGCCGCACAGTCAGAGACTGCACGGGTGTGAAATCGTACAGTACTTTGTGCTGTGCGGCTAACACCGTGCTAAATTGAATGGCCAGAGGTAGTGAGCTGCATGCTAAATCAGGCTGGAGTCTCACTACCATTTCCTGTTCTTTTTTCTTCCTCATATCTGTCTAGGCCTGGGCAACCTGACAGTATCTTAGCCCACGTGCAGTCTCTGACCCGCACCTAGACTACTATTCTGTTCACTGCTGAACGTGTATATAAAAAGATCATGCTGCTCCGTGAAAATTCGTCACCTGGAGTAGACCGGATTACACCGAAAGCATTGCGTGCGTTTGCTGCGCAACTTTGTGAACCACTTTCCATGTACTTCCAACGTCTGTTCGATACCTCCCATGTTCCTCAAGATTGGAAACGGAATCATTACCCCGATCGTGGAAACCGCAGTGATCCTGCGAATTACCGCCTAGTCACTCTGCTCCTTGTGCTTTCCAAAGTAATGGAATCTATTGTATCCGATGATTTGATGGCTTTCATGGAGAACACGAATGAGGTCGCTGTCGAAAAACGTGTGTTTAGCCGCGGACACTCCTGTACAACAAACTTGCTTTTGGCGCGGGACAGCTGTCGATGCAGGCTATGGTGTCGATGTTATATACCCGGATTTCTCCAAAGCTTTGGACCGTGTTAACCACGCTATTTTACTGCAAAAGCTTGGCCTACTTGGAATTGGTAACCCTCTCTTGTCTTGGTTAGCCGAATTCCTCCGCTCCAAGACACTTCACGTTCGCGTAAGACAATCGCTCTCCGATTGTTTTTCAATGCAATTCGGATTACCCCAGGGCTCTGTACTCGTTCCGCGTCTGTTCTTGATGTTCATCAACGACATTGGAGCATGTGTGAACTCACCGTTTCTGATGTTCGCTGATGATATAAAGCTATGGCGCATCCTCTTTTCCTCGAATGATTGTGAAGACCTGCTGAAAATTCGTGAACACGAATAAAGTCATTCTTCTTCTTCATCTTACCTCACTTAATAACTGGGCAACGTCGAACCAGCTCCCTTTCTACCCACGAAAATGCCGATATCTCCACATTCGTCACTCTGGCGAACCTAGATACAAGCTAGGGGACACCGAACTTTCGGTGAGTATGCTAGAAAAAGACCTCGGCGTATTGGTTCAAAGTGATCTTGGGTGCTCAGTCCAATGCTCCCTCGCATCATCAGTCGCCAATCGCAACGTAGCGCTCCTCAAAAGGGTCTTCGCGTCTTTTGACCGCCGCCTCTTTTCCTCTCTCCTACATGCGTACATCAGACCCCACCTTGAATATGCGGTATCCGTTTCGTCTCCATGGATAAAGCGTGACCATCACGTCCTAGAGCTGGCTCAACAGAGATTCACAAAGCTCGTCAAAGGACTACGTTTGCTGAACTATGAAGACCGTCTCCAGCAACTCAACGTGTTCCCGATCAGTTACCGTCGCATCTGAGGGGACCTGATACTGGTTTTCCCGATCCTTAAGAAGAACAAACATCCGTGCCATGGACTGCTTTTGATGGCACCCAGTTCCGGAACCCGGGACATGTCTTTAAGCTAGCTCACCAGCCCAGTCGGTTGAACTGCCGTAAATTTTTATTTTCTGTCCGTCCCCAACGCTCTCCATTTTTAAAAAGCGACTTGACGCTTATCTCTATTTTTCTCAACAAGTTTAAAGGTTTTTCGTTTTTCCTTCTTCCCGATACTGCACCCATTTTCCTTTTCCTTTCCAGATACACTTACGGAACCTCACCGATTCATCTCATCCTGTATTGACTGTTATGATACATAACCCCACCCTTTACGGAACCTTGGCAAATGACGCCGAACCCGCTGAACTCCACCCGACCCCCTGTACTGACTATCCTATGGTTATATTTTAAGTTCATAGCCTTTTGTACCATAATATACTATTGACTGTTGAATACTCGACTCGGAAAAAAATCGATCTTTGTTCGACGCCCTTCATAGCTTAACGATTTGATTCCGTGAACCATCTCTGTAGCGCTGCGTTGCACATACTCCAGCGCACTTTCCTGTCGTTAGCCAACCCCTTACTTCGGCCCGGGTAACCGGGTAGTATCACGCCCACACAGCAAAGAAAATACATGTAAATGACAAATCCTGTGCTCCCACGCTCTCTCCTCGAAATGCTTTAAATGATCTCACACTGCATGCAAACTTTTTTAATAACTGTTTTCCGTTTTGTGGTTCTCTGGGTAGCCCTGAAAGAAGTGCAGCGTGTTCTTCGAGGTTTCCAAATTTAACCACCGAATATTTTGCCTTCTTCGAATGCCCCTAAAGCGTTCTTCCACCCGCGCATACTGTTCAAATTTGCGGTGTTTAATGTTCCAACTCATCAGAACAACTGGAAGCGGGCGACCAGGCATCAGTGAGTTGATACGTGAAGCAGATGGTTTGCCAGTTTTTAACATGCACAGACGCATGGAGCGATGGGCAGAACATTTTGAAGCACAGTTTAACTGGCCTTCTGCACCCACTGATTTCGAGAATACGGAACACTGTACCCCATGGTCGATTTCTCTTGAGGCTCCGACTCAATCAGAGATTTACAGTGTAGTCCGGAGCCTTAAGCGCCATCGGGCATCAGGTGGTGATGCTTTGCTTCCGTCATTGTTCAAAGATGGCGGTTTCGCTTTAGTTCGCGAACTTCAAGCGCTGTTCGCCAACATATGGGCTGAGGAACGCGTTCCGATCCCTTGGAAAGAATCAGTAATTGCTCCGATTTTCAAAAAGGGACGGCGTGATTCCTGTCAAAATCATCGGAGTATCAGTCTCATTTCAGTAGCTTCTAAAACGTTGAAGGACAGCTGAAGTTTACCAGACTTAATGATCCCATAGTTGTCAAGGTGTTTCAGGCCAATTTGAGTTTGCATCTTTTTGAAGTTCCCAGAGATAGTATCTATGACAAATGGAGTGGGATAAAAACCTCCTTCGAAACAGCCGCGTTTGATAGTTGTGGGCTGACTTCCCGTGTGAGCTCAACACTGGATTTCTGTGAATCATCTCCGACTAATAGACTAACGTCCGTTGCTTTCTTCTGATAGCATTCACAATGCATTACGAGCGTTCATTTAACGTAAACTGGTTACCAGTTCGAGAACCGACATAGAAAGTTGGTGGAGTTTTAAGGCAACGAAAATGGAATATACGGCAGCTGTAGGCAATTTCATAAAATTGTTTCAACTCGTCAGAACTACTGAAAGCGGGCGACCAGGCATCAGCGAGCATCGGGGTATCAGTTTAATTTCAGTAGCTCCTAAAATACTGACCCGCTTCACCAGTTGAGTAACAAACGGGCTGGGTTCGGGGTCATGGACAATTGTGGTCCTCGTTCAATATCTCCGGCGTAGTGTGGCAGGGCTGCCCTATCTCGTCGTTACTTTTTAACGCTATCGATGATGTTCCTTAGCTGGACTGGTGGGCGTAGGTGTTGAACTTCTGCCGGGTTAGAGAGCTACCGATCTAGAGTATGCGGATGACATCGCACTTCTGGGAGATAACCTTCATAATGCAACAAGCCATGGACCGGCTGGCACTTGAAGCTTTAAAGCGTGGCATGGGCTTTTTGCCTAACAGTTGTAAAACATACCATGGAATTGTTCGGCTCTCATCCATTTATAACTATGATGTCAATCTTAAATCGGCCGACAGCTTTGTTTATCTCGGAAGTTGTATTTCTGCTGGCGGTTGTGTCGAGGATGAGATCTCACAATGTGTACGCAAGGTGGGTGTAGCGTTTGCTAACTTTCGCCGTCGTGCTAAATTGATTGGCCACCGGTAGTGAGCTGCATGTTGAAACACGCTGGAGTCTCACTACCTTTATTATTTTTCTATTTCTTTTGTCATATCTGTCTAGGCCTGGGCAACCTGACAGTATCTCAGCCCACGTGCAGTCTCTGACTCTGCGGCTCTTTGTCTGGATCAGGCTTGTGCTTTCACATCACACACACGCAACCTTCGCCATTGGTGGCATCGACGCGATGTTTCACGCCATACTACCCGCCGAGTGTACAACGCAGTGGTGCGTGCTACACTACTTTGTGGCTGCGAAACTTGGTCTATCTGAGCAGATGTCCGTCGGCTTTCTGTGTGTGATACCCTTTGCCTGTATAGGATTGCCGAGTGGTGCTGGGGATGCCGATTTGTACCCAAATCCCCAAGAACCTTCATTGAAGCCGACTCATCCTCCAGGAGGAGATAGTCGCACAAATGTAAAAGTAAGGATTGCTCGCATTCGGTAGCAGCGTCGCGTTACAAATATAGATGTCTGCAAGCGAGTATTAGGATCAAGAGGCCACGAACTGAGAGAAATGCTGATACTTGCGATTGTTGGGAAATGTTTTAAGAATGCCTCCTAACTGTTTACCATACAGCATCTTATCTGCAGAAGCTGGGGGAAACGATCGGGTGGACAGTCTATGACGTGGCGCATTGGGATGAATGAACTCGCCGTGGCGCTATGCTCAGTTGGGAGTATTCGTTTGACTGGGTTGGGTCCAAAAGCTCCACCTAATAGTTGGCTGGAAACCTTACGAGATATGGTTGCAAACCGAAGTCAGTGGCGGCAGTGTGTTTTATTATGTGTGTAATATTTTTTATCCGGTATTATTTTATAATAAAAACCCCCACAAAATTGCATGCAGTTAAACTACAAAAACAAGCTGTTTTGCGCATTTGTTTTTGCATATTCCGCTTGCCTGCTTTCCCTCTTTTCACGCGCTTGCTTATCTGCCTTTCCTGCTTCCTATTACTTGGCACTTTGTCTGGCTCCAGACTTGTGCTTCATGATGATGTTGGTGACATACATACACACATGCATACATACATAAATCGGTTACTACAGTCAGATAATACAAGGTGTGCTTTCACATCACACACATCATGTACAGGACGTGCCGCAACCAGCAAAGACGGCGTCGGTTAATGGCTGTCTGAAGGCTAGTGCCGTTGCTTCCTAAGACGCGGATCCTGACCTCAGAGTTGCAAACGTGGTGTTGCCACCAAACGTGAGCCATCCTTCGCAGACAACGTTGGTCGAAGACCTCAATCCTCCTAACATCTGCTCGAACTGTCCAAGACTCACTCCCGTATAGCAATACTATCCTTACCGAGGTGGAATATATCCTTCCTTTCAGACCCAAGCTTAAATCAGGTCTCTTCCAGAGGCACTTAAGTTTAGTGAATGCCAGTCTGGCCTTAGCAATTCTGGACGTGATTTCCTTCTCTATCCGACCCCCAGCAACCACCAGATTTCCTAGGAATTTGAACTGCTCAACATAATCGAGAATCAGATCATTTATATCAAAATTTGGCAGTTCACCTGACCAGTCCTGAAGGAGCACTTTACATTTGCTTGGCGAAAAATGAGCCCATACTTAGATGCCTCCATTGCCACCATATCCAAGGCTTGTTGGATAAATGTTGGGTCTTCGCCCAGTAAAGCAATACCATCAGCATAATCCAGGTCCATAGCACGCCCACCTGAAAGGAGCTCAACGCCACCCGTGGAGAGACTACTGAGAGCACTCCGGAGGACGTCCTCGATGGCGAAGTTGAACAAGAACGGGGATATTGGAAGGCCTTGTCTTACACCCGTAGTGTTGTTGAATGACATTGAAAGGCTATCGTACGCCCTTATCCCCTTATCGAGTGAGCGTATAAGTCCTTTTAGGATAGCGACGTACTTCGATGGGATTCCATTCAGAAATACCTCCACGTTGGTGCCAGCTGGGTGGGCTCGGTTCTCCGAGCTCGGCGAAGGTTCGGCGGTGCTGTCTGAGGCTATGGTGGGTTTTCGCCTGGCAAGCGTTCTCCCTATATAAAGCCACAAAAAAACAATGATGACATCACGACGCGGCGGATGTGACTCGCCGCATCAAAAGTCACTGCCCCTTGTCCTATCTATGGACATTGTGTGGTGAACAGGCAACAGCTGCAGTCACCAACCATCAGCGGGGTTATCGGGCTCAGAACTGCAAATTTCCCGGAAACCGGCGTATGAATCGCTTCGCCGGCCACCGATGGGTGCGAACCTCTCTCGCTCTACTGCCTTGTGGGTAAAGGCTCGGGGTGGAACCCCCTAAACGAAATCTCCCCTACTTCGGTGTAGGCAACCGGGTAGTATGACGCCTACGTTCAACCATGATGATAATGGCAATGTCGCTCACTCTCACTACAAATTTTGTTAGGTAAACCACAGGCTGCTTGCCACCAAACTTGGTATTGTGGGTATCGGCGGTCTGATAATTTGGATAGTGGACTTCTTAAGCGATAGAAACTTTTGCGACGGGATAGGCACATTTTTTCCGCAAACAAAGATTGTTAGTAAAGTCCCTAATAGATAAGCTTTTTTCCCCTTCTTCAATGACTTCGCTGCGTCGCTTAAGTGCCCTTGCTGCATGTTTACGAATGATGTCAAGTTTGTCGGGTCGCTGAATTATCAAGATCTGTATGCTCTCGAGCGTTTTAAGGCCTTCCAGGTCAGCGGTTGTCCACCTGAACACCGCCGCTAGCCTGGGCCAACCGACACACGCAGCGCGCAGAAGGGTAGGCGCTCAGGCTTCATTCTCAAGACATGCCCTAGCCAGCGGAGACAGGAACGGTCGATTACGTCTCGTAGCATCACGCTGTCCACACCGAGAACACGGTGCCTCACTTCAACGTTGCTAGTGCGGTGTTGCCACCACACTCGTGCAAGCCTCCGTAAACATCGATGTTCAAACACCCCTAAGCGCCTTAGCTCCTCTGCGCGTACTGCCCAGCTCTCGCACCCGTAAAGCAAGACCGACCTGACTGAGGCCAGGTAAACTCTCCCCTTGAGTTTCAAACTCACGTCAGACCGCTTCCAGAGATGACCTAGACTGGTGAACGCGAAGCGAGCTCTCGCAATGCGAGAGCCGATCTCACTTTTCAGCCCTCCTCCCGCTGTGATGCAGCTACCAAGATAGGTGAACTGTTCCACACAGTCCAGACTGAGGTCATCGACCGTCAGAGTGGGCTGCAACCCCTCCCAATCTTGAAGAAGAACCTTACAATTAGTTGGAGCTAAGTGCAATCCGTACCTAGACGCCTCCAATGCTAGCTGGTTCAGGGCATTCTGTAGGAACACCGGATCATCACCAAGCAAAGCAATGTCATCGGCATAATCAAGGTCAGTGACACGGTTACCTGGAAGTAGCTCAATCCCACCCTCAGCGAAGCTACGGAGAGCATTCTGGAGGACATCCTCGATCGCAAAGTTGAACAAGAATGGGGACAGCGGACAGCCCTGGTGCACGCCACTGGTTGTGGGGACAAGTCTTTCTACTTCAAACATTTATGTTTTCCTTGGCAATATACAGGTAAACCGCAGTCGATCGCACCTGTTATGTGCTGGTTAGAAAAATTCTCGTTTATTTTATCCGGTGGTCTGTGCGCTTGCATGACTCACGAAGCTTCGGTAGTCAGTGCATTTCAAGCAGCAGCAGATTTACTCATCACATTGACTAATGGATAGAAATGGGAAAATCAATGGCTCAGCTTATTGTGGAGAGAGGTTTTTTTCCTGCAATTGACGCCTGAAGCCTGCAGAACACATCTACGGGAGTCGCCGCGTAGCGCGATGTATGAGACAAGATTACCACCTGATTCCCCATCAGTACTGCACGAAGCAACATAATAATCATATTTAAACTACATGTGATTAGGCCATATAAGTTCTCGACTTTTTGTTTTCTTTTTAAAGCTGCTCACTTTTTATGATTCTTTAATTTATCTGACCGTAGAACTATTTTGTTCCCATCATTGTTCGACGAATCTACAACATATTTGCCTTACCTTCATAGCTTTTCACTTGCTCTCTCGTATTTCGATGTATCCGTATAATTCTAGTATCCGCATGATTTTTATTTTAGCTTCAAGCAAATCATAGCTTGTTGCTTTCATTTTGGACATTATGGAAAGGAACGATCCACTACCAAAAGAAGAAAGTTCCTATTCAACTGCAGAATGTAGTTCCAGCTCAATTTCCAAAGCATCGCCTTCTATCGATGAACTGGTTGTTTCCATACTCGGATTTCGAAGAATTTCTAGAAAATATGAAAGCTTTGTAGCGTTCCGACTTCTTACCCAAGTTCGTTTTCACATCAATTCATCTGCTTTGGTTATGTTCTTTCTGCCTTTCCTTATTGGATAAAAAATTTGATACATCAGCATAATCAATTTTGTTGGTTCATACCCTTCAATTTGCATGCAGCGAAGAATTATTTTTATGCCAGCTTATAACCACTTCCATCAGTTCAGTAATCGATGATGACCCACAACTTTATCGATTTTCAAGGTGGACCATGCCAGCTCTATCGATAGTGGCAATGAAGTATATCATTGCCATCATCAGAGATAACATTTGACTTTAGCCTAATGTATGTATTTATAAAATCACAAGCCTGATCCAGACCATGTGCTGCTTTCTGATTAACCAGGGTCAGTTAATGATAAGAAAACAAACTTGAAAATGGTAGCGAAACTCCAGCGCGTATCCACATGCAGCTCAGTACCGTTCGTAAATCTATTTAGCTCGATGCTAGCTGTGCAATACAGAAGTACTGTATCATTGCACATCCGTGAAAGCATCGAATGCTGAACTGTCGTACACAGCGAAATAACCGAAATCGGGTTATTTGAAGACATGAAAATCTTTATATAGAAGAGCTGGCATAAGTGAAGTGGGATGTGCTTGGAACATGCATTTAGTTACCAGCTGATGATACAAAGAAGAAAGTGACTTTGTTCGTGTACACGAATTTTCCGCGATGAATGACGATGATGACAACCAGCCAGAAATCGGTTGGTGTGCAATCGCGAGGGATGTAAGCAACACTGCATTTAATCAAGCTTAGTGTGCGAGTCGAGCGACATCAGCGCGACAGCTTTCTCGGCTTTAACTACTGTTGTTGTTGTTGGCCTCCGTCGGTCGATGTCGACCATGGATGTACATCACAATCGCATGAATTTCATGTTTTACAGCTTTTTCAATGACTATACAGTCCGATTCGGGAGGAACAATCTCTCCCGCAGCGCTTGCAATGATAGTCAGAACTCTGTTGTATTGCATCAGTTGCACGCCGGCGGCATGATCTGCGTTCAGCAGCCAAGAGCTGTATCTGCTCCTCTCCAGCTTGCAGACGACGCTTTACACAATGCCTCCAAAGTGACCGATCAAGAGCAAGTTCTTCCCAGCTCGCGGGGTCAATGTCAAGAGCTTTCATATCTCTTTTGCAAACATCTTTGTACCGCAAGTGCGGTCTGCTCAATGGTCGACTTCCTATTTGCAACTCACCATAGAGTAGATCTTTCGGAATACGACCATTTTCCATTCTATAGACATGACCAAGCCACCGCATTCATCGCTGACGTAATAGGGTGAACATGCTCTGTAGACCAGCTTTTGAAATCACTTCAGCGTTAGTCACTCTGTCCATCCACGATATGTTCAAGATACGACGGACGCTTCGTAGATGGAAAGCATTCAGCTTCCTTTCGTGTCTTGCGTGGGTGGTCCAGGTTTCACTGCCGTATAGTAAAGCATTTAGTACTACTACTATGCACCATAATAATCTCTCCTTATCCTTTTTGCTTGACTATATACAAGATTTAACAAACACTCAAAGAACATGCTTGCTGCTAGACCTTGAGGGAACACCGTGATTGACATCCTAAGGCGTAACTAGCCATTGCGATATTGAATTCCGGAGACCACAGCTCGAACGTTTTTAGCTCCATTTGTTGTTTTTTCCATCACTGGTGCTACGCCAATCGGGACAGCTTTACAAAAAGAATCCCTTCCGGAACTAGTCGGTCCGACGTTTACAAAACATGACCCAACCAGCTTAAGATATGCAAGTTGATGCAAATATCGTTTTGTAGGCTCCATTTTAAGTAGTAGTTCCAGCATTTTGTGACACCATAGTTGACTTCACCAACTACGGCTGCCGAATTATTGATATAACTACCGTGAAACTAGTTTTATGCCCTCTTTTTAGACGAAAACCAGCTTGATGCACTCAAATACGTGATTCATTGTGCGATATTGATTTTTGAAGTCTTACTGATGCCAACAATCTCGCGGTGATGTGGGTGAGACTTATCCCTTGGTGGTCACACATCATTATTATATCTCGGTATGATGCGATCTTGCTCCGCTCTTGCGAAACAAGCCACACGAATGTGATCACCTAATGTATTGATAAAGGTTTGGCCACTTTCTTTTAACATTACAGTGGTATGGCATCGAAACCAGCAGTCTTTAATCGTTTCATTGATTCGCTAATGCTTCAATTTCTGGTTCAGTTTAAATGTGACCAAATTCATGTGGTAGCTAAATTGTTTTCTTGCGAAAATCTTCGGTCTTGAGAGTCTGTGTGCGTTGCATCACGAACTGGCCACCAGTCATTCTTCTGGTTTCCTAAAAGCTGTGCAAACTGCCATGTACCGTACCATGAAAATGTCTCAATGTATCTCTCAGCTCTCTGCTACGGCGTTCCCAAGACGCGCCGTACCCTTGGTTCTCCCAGTGGCTCGGGTGGAAAGCAAGCTGGGGCTATAAATATTCTCAATGATTTTTATCTGGGATGCTGTCAGATGTTGGTAGTCAAGCCATCACGATGCGCTTTTTACTAGACTACCGGGTAGACGTTGCTTGTATCTCTAAGGTTGGCTTACCTTGGCATGGATCCAAACTAATTAAGCTGCCTGGAGTCGATCGTGCATACTGGCTTTATAGTGGGCCCGAAAATAGATCTGGTGAGCAACGATGGAGTAGCGACAGCTCTCATTGACACCTAGAATCGCATTAGTCCGCCTGAGGAGGCATCCTTTCAATATTACTATCGTATCGGTGTATGCCCGAACGCTATCCCCCGACCCAAAATACAAAAGACTACTTTTATAACTAGCTTCAATTCGTCGTCAAAATAGTCACTGGAAACGATATATTTTTGTGGCCGGCGATCGGAATGCACGTACTGGATCAGCAGATGCTGCAGCAAACGAGTCTTGGGAAGATTTGCCTTAGGACAGCGCTGCAAGAACGGCGACAACCTACAATCACTTATGTGTCTGCAACACTAAATACCAGCACTCTAGGAAAAGGTTGGTAATGTGGTACTCGAATGATGGCAGAACGTAGAATCAGATCGATTATATCCTAATTCGCGCACGCTGGATGTCCTCGGCGCTGGACTGTAGGTCCTATCGTGGGACCGAAACAGGGAACGCGGCAGATTTTGACCACACTGGTTCACGCAAAGTTCTGACTTCGCCTGCTAAACCGCATAAGGAAAACTCATTGGAATCGTTTAAACTTGGCAGCCTTGGGTGACCCGGACCAACCTACGAAGCTTACTGATGATATTACTGAGCATTTGGATCTGAGTGATACCCCAGTAGAATAACAGTGGTCCAGACTGAAGGCCGCTACTCAGACTGTGGCATTAAAAATCCTAAGCAGCGTTTCTGGCCACTGGTGAGACTGGACCTCACAACACTATCAAGCTCTCTGCCCAAGCAAAAGATGCTCGAATGCATGGTGCTTCTGATTACCACCTTAGGAGATCTGTTACGCGATCCGCCCGTAAGGAACGTCACATATACTGGGCGGAAACTGCATCTTAAATGGAAGATGCATCGAGCATGGGAGACTTTGTAAAACTGTTTCTCCTGAATCTCACCGCATCTGGAAGCTGTTGTTTAGCACGAATCTTCGAGATTTGACTGAACTGTTGATATTGTGCCTTAATGCAAGATATGTGGGTTGAGCATTTCAGCCAGCTACTTTACCGCTCATCACTGCCCCGGTATAGAGCTGCGGCTACCCGGTCAACTGCGATGTCCTATCAGAGTACGAGATCTCAAATGTTTTGCGACGAATGAAGAACGGTAAGTCGCCAAGTGAGGACGGAATTTCGTTTGAACTAAAGCCTGTGCTGACGCATTATTATCTCCACTGCACAAACTGTTTTTTTCTATCGCGGAGCAGGAAGTTTTCTCATCAGACTGGGAGATGTCTATAATCCTACCCCTGCTCAAACGTGGAATTAAATCCGTGTGTTCCAATTACCACGGAATAAGTCTCATCGATACTGCAGCTAAACTATTTGCGACGCTACTGCTTAACCGGTTCTCCACCGAACGAGATATGTGCACTAGAGTTAACCAAGCTGGGTTTCTTCTCGGAAAGTGATGCTTATACCAAATATTCACCTTGCGCAGGATTCTGGAGCACCGTACACAGCACAACAACAAACGATAACTTTTTTTATTAATTTCCGCGCGGCGGGACATCATGTTATCGGATGGTGTCCCCTTTAAGCCCATTACCCTAATTAGAGCCTATTACAACACTGGTTCGCGTCCACGGTGAAGAATCTCGCGAATTTCATTTGCACACAGGCGTCGGCCAAGGTTGTTCGTAATCGCCGGTTCTGTTCAACTATGTCGCAGACTGGATTATGAAATGATACAAAGATTTTTAGACCGCAGTTGTAGCTCTAGCAAAAGTTGGCCTCGAGATGAACACATCAAAAACCAAAACATGTTTATACCGTTACACCAGGCATCCAGCAACTGAACTTCCGGGGCTGTCCGATGGAATATGTTCAAGTCTTCGGATACCTCGTTTCAAGCATGTTGCCTAATGTTCAGGTAAACGATGAAGTGAAGTCAAGGGTTAATCATGCGCGAAATGCGTTTTTGCAGTTGAAATGCACCCTTTGGCGCAAGCCCGGGATTAGCCTGAACACTAAAATAGGTGTTTATCAAGCAGCGATACGCTGTGTACAGCTTTACGGATGCGAGGTCACGTAATGTACGGTCTTTAGAATTGTTCGACCGTTGGTGCCTTAGGTAATCCTGGGCATACGATATGCTGACCGAGCGTCTAACGCTGCCCTACGAGCGCGTTGCAACGGATTACGTCCACTTTCCGCTCATATCTAATTACGAAGACTTCACTGTTCTCCGAAAGACAGACTCGGCGATCACCAAACTCGTCCTCGACCACAAACACGTTCTTACCTGGCGTCAGCTACCGGGCGGTCAAGTGAAAACCTACCTGTCGACGATGAAGGAGGATGTGCACACCCTTTTGACTGCGCTCCGGCTACGGCATTCGCAGGCGGGAACGAGACTGGATTAAGATCTGCAACGATCTCGCCTCAGATCGACGCGCGTGGGTCTGCATGTTTCGAGACATCATTGAAGCCGGTTAATCCACCCGTGGAGCCAGCCCCACAAAAGTATAGTAAAAGTAAAGTCAGCAAGTGGTAAAAACGTATCAGCCATCGTAAACGAGTTAGTATCAACGTTCCATCCAGTCCAAGTACACGTGATGCTGATAGACTTTGAATCGTGTGTTGGCGAAAGATAAAGCAGAAGTGTAGAATAATGAATGTGTAGCGACACTGGTCTGCTACACATCGACAGTCACCTCCACATTAGCAACACGTTGCTGCTGTCGAAATGGGGGCATTCAACAGGTGTTCAAATACAGAAGACTTATGGGCGTATTTCGCTCGTATCGATTCGGTTTTGCAACATCATCGATAAGAGTAGCAAACAGGAATTCTTGTTCCGTTAGACTTTAGTATCGTGCGAGGCACTAACTTGTCGTCGTATTTGACGAAGTTTAACCAACACTGCACCTGCCTCGCGTCTGTCCTGACAGATCTGGTCCTCAACATAACCATCATCACTACAACCTGTGGTGAATTGATTATAGAGAACCCAACGAGTAGAGAGCAAGGAGATCCTAGATTTGGGCTTCTTGACCACCGGTAGCTGGTGCGCTCTTTCTTGCGGCCTTGGTGGCCAGGTGCTTCCTCTGGGCTTTCCCACCAGTGCTCTTACGTGCAGTTTGCTTCGTACTGTGAGCAACGTAGAATAACTAACGCTCTCTTCAAGAAGCTGTTAATCACAATAAAAGAAAAGTAATGGTAATCTCGGCCGCCTTGCCAAATTCCATCGATGATTATAGACGAGGATGATGTTTATCCATACCCTTGAACCCTTCTCGTGGTTTGACTATATACTGACTTCAAATCCAAACGTTATTCAGAGATGCTCATTTGCATGCATTTCCATCATACTTAGATATTTTCTATTTGTACCAATCTTCCAGACCACACGCTCTGAGTTTCCGAAGCCGCGGTCTGAAGTTGAGCGAAGATACAGCGAGTTCGAATGGCTACACGCTCGACTCGCACGAACTTATCCCGCTTGTTTTATTCCTGTAAGTTGTGCATTCCTTTTCTTTTTCATCATAACTACATCTCCCTTGATTCCTTTCCAACATCGATCAAATCGATGTCCCTTTATCAAAAATGGCAAGCGACTCACTACGAATCATCTATTGCCAATCCGTACACGTGCATACACTAACCATTTCAATTCCGATCCGGGCTGTGATGTATGTAGCACTGACCCTACTAGTTTGAATTTCCTCAACCGTTGCCTTGGCACCGTTTCCATGTAATCATCCCAGCCTTGCAATGATGAGTGGTTTTTCACTTTGTTGTTATTGTTAGTGAATTTGATTTGTTGGATTTTCTAGGGTAAACATGTTTATATGAATTTATTCATTGTTTGCCCTTTGTTGTTCACGTTAAACAAGTTGTTCTTGTAAACCACTGTTGGATAAGGTTGGCACGACCAACATGTTCAATCGCATCTGGCAAAACACATGTAGATGGGGCAAAACCTATAACCATGAATAAAAATGCTCGTTCTCCTGCTTTTGCACGACCAATTTCTTGCTGTTTGCACTTATCAGGTAAGGACAGTAGGATCATGATCCGCTTGCGCTTGAAACAGTGGAGGAATTGTAAACAAGTTGTGCTTGTATGCCACTGTTGGATAAGTTTGGTACGACCGACCTGCTCAATCACAAGCGTAACCCCATCTATGTGTGTATTGTTACATGTGCTCGAACAGGTTGCTCGTGCCAACCTTATCCAACAATGGCATAGAAGCACAACTTGTTTACCACTGTCTCAAACGTATGCATATCTTGATGGCACTGTCTATACCTAATGATTTCAACCAGCACGATACCGGTCGCGTGGTGTCTTTGGCGAAATGCATGCAAAATAGGTTTTTTTGTTCATGATTATGGGTTTTATGTCAAGTTATTTCAGCGGAATTCAAGGATAATGCCAGTCCACATAAGCGCATAAAGGTTTGAAGTATGAAGTGACAACCTGGATCCAGGCTGTGGGATAGATAAGACGACCTCAGTTTGCCCAGGTGTAGCCAAATCTGTTATAGTGATTGGTCACTGCCAATAAAGCGTACTTGGTATGTTCTGGTCTCGTCTAAACCTGAACATGAATGTGAAACGGTGCAGTACTTCAGTGTTGTGCGGCTAACACCACGCTAAATTGATTGACCACCGGCAGTGAGCTGCATGCTGAAACAAGTTTTAGTTTCACTTTTATTTCTGTTTTATTTCGTATATCTGTCTAGATCTGGGAAACCTCTCAACATCTTATCCCACGTGCAGTCTATGACTGCGCGGCGCTGTATTGATCAGGCTTGTGCTTTCATACATACATACGTACAAACCTGAAGATTGTTCATCACTTCATAGTTCCACTTTCATGTACAAGCATTCTTTAAATCGTAGTCAAAGCCGAGTAGCTAGAAGCTTTAATAAATCGATAGTTGTTCTTGTTCATTCTGTTTACCATTGACTTCAATTGAAATCAGCTAACCCACGTACTATAAATTTTGCCTATAATCATGCATGAAGTATTGAAAGTTCGGAATGCTCAAGCGATTGCAGAGGTTAGCACCGCATTTATCCTGACACTCCGTTGCTTAGACGATTGGTTTCTTTTTCTTTCAGCCCCTTCCTGGAAAAATGTTGAAGACCACGTTGGATCGATTCTCGGAACCACTGTTAAACTATCGCTCAACGAGACTGTCAACGTTTCTTCGGCGATTAACAAGACATCAAATCCTTTCAGCGGATCCCGATTTGTTGGCATTTTTGACTTTGGATTTTGAGGTGAGCTGGTTGCTCTATGGGTCTATCAACTCACCAGATTCATGTTTGCATTAGCTTGATTTTCTATGCGCCTTCTTCAACATTTGGACGTTTTCATCACCCACACAGTCCTGCGCTTGTTCCTTCCATGTTCTTTTTCGTGATTGTTTGCCATATTGATTTGTTCGTTTGGATGCCGTTGATTTTTAATATCTTTGTTCGTTTTATATTTGCAAAGGATTTTAAAGCATATCAATCAAGTCATCCAGCTCCGGGCGCCCTCTCTACTCTCTTGATGTCTTTCGTCATGGCAAACGACCCCACTGAAGTTCCTTCCGATCCACATTCGCCAAGTCCTACAAAGGTTGAAACTAGTCTTATTGTCCCAGATGCGATTCGTCCATACGAAGAAGAATTCCGTGGTTTCTCTGAAGAGGTAATCGTTGTTTCCGACACAAACCCCATTCTATCAATTAGTTAGATAATCGGTAATGAAGTGATAAATGATTTCTAGCATCAACGTGCTGATTATGTTGTCAAGTACGAGCCACCAGTTTTCAGAGACACAGAGAGAGAGAGGAAATCTCTGTATTCAGATCGCTTTGGCTGTAGATTCGCAATAGCTCTTGCGTGGATGTTTTAACGCCAGGCTGCTTACCAGTAGTAAATGATCTAACGGCTACAGTGTCGCTCCAATTGTAGCTTGTTTTTACTTTCTCGTTGGGTATACTGATAGTAGCTTTACATGCGTAAAACCGGGCCTGGGCAACCTGACAGTATCTTAGCCCACGTGCAGTCTGTGACTGTGCGGCACTTTGCTTGGATCAGGCTTGTGCTTTCATACCATACGTAAAACCGCACTTTGCGTAATTCTGGGCTTGAAATTGTTTTCATTCTTTATCCAGCTACCGTGACTACTTCTTATTTCCGGTTTACTCAACATGCAGAGATGCAGGGTTTCGCCGGTTTTAATTCTTAGTACAGCGGAAAATTTTGTGCCACTGCGACAGATTTGGCTCTTGCTAACACCATTCCAGCTCTACGGTTTCTTTCAACGGATATACACGACAAACGAAATATTTGATTGGCGGTAGACAGATAAAAAAAATAGAAAGCAGCAAAATCATCATCTGACCAGATCTGGGAAACATTTCGGATGACTATAAAACTTAAGTCTATGTTCAGAATCCATTATCAGCATCGTCATCGAAAAAGATCAGATAGTGTAACGATCGCGGAACGATATTTCGGTTGACCATCGCTTTGGTCGAGCGCCAGCGCAACGCAACGAAACATACCAATTGTATGGCTACCAGCACCATAACCTTAGAAATCAGTTCACTTCAATTTCACTTGCCGGATGGATGAGGTGATGTACCCAATCTTGATTGATGATAATTGTAAGTGACCGAAAGCCTCAACAATGACACCCACAACTAGAACAGAAATCTAACGAGCAAAAATGAATGTTCATTCAACATGTATGTTTGTATGTATGAAGTCACAAGTATGGATCCAAGCTAAGTGTCACATAATCAGAAACTCCAGGTGGGCTAAGAAATTACAGGTTGCCCAAGCCTAGACAGATGGGAAATTGACAGTGAGACTTCACTAGGTTTTCGCGTGAAGCTCAGTGCCTCTTGAAAATCAATTTAGCAGCGTTAGTTTAGAAACATCCCTGCATAATTGTACACCTGAGAAATACGAAAAATGTTTGTTTTTGACAATAGTATATAATTCTTGTGAGTCTTATTAGAGCAGTTTACCGTATTCCTTCTCAATCGAATGGTCAAACAAAGCGACGTGTAGATGGTCACTCTTAAAATCGAGTGAGGGAAGGACATTAGCTGAATTACTGCAACACATCCTTCTTGCACTTTTGTACTGCGTAGGTACCAACGTGCACACGTGATTTCCCAACCGTGCTGAGATGAATGAGGAGACACGCTGGAGTCCAACCGTCATTTGACTTTTCTTATGCGTCCAAGCCTAAGCAACCTGATAATATCTTAACCAGTTCCCGACTGGGAAGTCGAGGACATATAAAGTAAAAAGCTACAATGAGAATTGGCCAAGGGTTGCCTTGATGATAGTTGTCGTATGAAGCACACAAGGAAACTCGAAAAGGTGGAAACGCCTAGATCACATGTAGTTTCACTGCATGTTTTTTGTTTTATGTTTTTTCCACTCTATAGTGAACGTTGTTTTGTTTCTCGGCGTAGGTGGAATCATTTTTCCAAATTACTCAACGTTTGTCGCGCTCTACGGAGTTCATTTCCAAGCACATGGAGCATCTGAGTACGGAATTCGCTAACCTTGCTGGTTGTTTGCATGCCTGGCCATTCGGCTTGACTTTACTCAACGAGAACTCTACGTGTGACAATCACAAGATAATCACAAGTGGGCGTCGTTTGGACTGGACGCGTTCCCGCCCGCTAGCGGTCTCTCAGGTGGCAAAAGCCTGCCAAACAATCTCGCACGAAACCATACAACTCGCTGACATGTTGCGAACAGTTTCCACGCCAAGTTGGCAAGATGTTGCGGATTACGCTCAGAGTGTACGAAATATCCTCGGGACGAGAGTTGATCTAGAAGTAGGTGCTCCTAACACGCGATATCTTACTGTCTTCGATCCTGTGCAAATTTTAACTCGCGTCTGTGTTGTGTGTTGTGCAGAATCGTTATATCGACGCAGTAGAGTTGGTTCGAGCGGAAACTTCCGCCTCGCATCAAGGTGATGCGTCCAACCGTCCGAACAAAAATTATTTGGTTTGGCGAAAACGTTCAACTTCCGAGGTGAGCTGATTAAACTACAGGATTCAACCATCCCATAGCCATGGTATTAATGCTCCTCATTTTTTGTTCATTTCTAGCTTATCATGAACGCGAATCGCTTGCAAGATCGTGTGACCTTTGTCAATCACCAAATCCGCAGCGAGTTTGACCGTTGGAGTTTGGAACGTCGCCAGGAAGCGGTCCACTCGTTACGTCAGATGGCTGAGGCGTATGCTAATTATTGGACTCGCACCGCCGACGCCTGGCGACTTTGCTCTATGGATGTCGGAAGTATCACAGATTTCGTCCCAGAAGCTACTACCCCTGCGCTGAGTCAATCAGAGAAGAACTCACGTGATTGTTTAAATTCGCCTGCTTCAACCGTGACGCAGTTCAATGTGACTGACCCTTTAGCTGCAAACTCCAGATCGTAGTCTAATGGGTCAGTGTGATTGCGGTTACTATTCTCCGTTTGTGCAATTGTCTATCTTTGCATATTGGTCTTATTCTATCCGCTAATCGACGATTCGTTTCCGTTTCTAATGAAGTAATGTTTTGTCGCATTTACGTATAAAATTACCAGAATCAAGCGTAGTATAAGTAGATAGATGATTAAAAGGCTGCATGAATAAATAGGTCTGATGTACGTGGATGGCTTCGTTTTATAATACTATCCTGCATGAGCTAATATCGTGAAGCTTTATCTTGCCATACTAATTAGTCGAACTGTGTACGTTGCTGACCACACCGCCGGCGTGCATCTGACGCCCTACAACCGAGTTCCGACTATCTTTGCGAGCGCTTTGGGAGAGATTGTTTCTACCGAATCGGACTGTTTAGTCATTCGAAAAGCTGTACAACATGAAAATTCATGCGATTGTGATGTATATCCATGGTTGACATCGACTGAAAGAGGCCAACATACGTTGCTGACCAACGCATACAAAGAACTTGACCCCAACTCTATGATAATTATATTGACTTCTAGCTTTGGACACTGACCCAAAGGAATTAGGATGGGTTCCCTTTGAGAGGAGGCTGCGTACTAGCAACAACTGCTAATTTTTCTTCGGATTAATACGTATATTTGCCTTGGTCAAGCGAAAGCTATGCAAAGCCGTTCCACCAAAATATTTATAGGCTGCTGCTTTCTAATATTACAATCGTTATCTATATTATCATGTATCTGCAGGTGTAGACATTAAATGCAATACTGGTGTCACTGGCAGAACGATGCTCTCGATAATACGGTTTTCGGTTGTAATATCGTTATATGTAAGCATGGATAAATTTCTCACCTGTCTATCTTAGTTAACTTAGGATTGGTCAACAAAATGCCATTTAAACCTGAACCGTTTTCGTACTGACACCCTCGGTCTGACGGAGTATCTGTGGCAGAAGCGAAACGTTACCGAAAATCTGCTCTAACCGATTCATCGCAAACTTGCTTTTCATAAATATGGATTCCGATCGGTCTTAAACATATTCCAATAACTTAATGAGCGAGTGTTTAGCATGCGTTATGACACTTGATAATGAAAGTAACAATATAAGCTTTGTTGCTGCTGTCACGACCCTTGCAGGCTTATCGTCGCAAGTCGGCTGGTGTGCACATTATGCTTATATAGACACTCATAGTTTGCTAAGTATTTCCGCGATATACTTGTCGATGCGGTATTTTTCTTGTATATCAGTGTTCTCCCTTTGGCAACCTGACAGTGTCTAAGCCCACGTCCAATCTAATACTGTGCGGCACTGCTAGGATCAGGCTTGTGCTTTCATACATACATACACACGCTAGCAATGTGCTAAAAGTGCGGAAACGCAAACTGCCATTATCCATTTCTTATATCGGCTTGAGTTATAGCAGCCAAACAATACCTCAGCAGTTACTTGTGTGCGACTATCTCCTCCTGGAGGATGAATCGGCTTCAATGACGATTCTTGGGAATTTGGGTACAAAGCGGCTTCCTCAGCACCACTCGGCGTTTGTTCGAGTCAGCTTCTCTAGTCTTTGCACAACCAAGTGCGACCTGCAAGGCAGCAGGGAGTTGCCAGAAATAGGTGATGTGCACCAACTAACCGTCTACCAGACTCTGTTCCAGGGTTTTCTCCCGAAGCCTTTCCCGCAATAGGGTACCCGCAAGGCAGCGGCGGTTTAAAATCAGGGTTTTCCTTCCCTTCGATGAAATGCACCCCCAGGCAAACGAGCTACATATGCCCGAAACAAACTGGTTTTCAGGCGCCAGTCACTCGCCCTCGCCCCATCTCCTCTTGGTAGAAGTAGTTCTGCCGGGCTCGGGGAGCCACTCGTGCAGGCCAGAAGCTGGACGTGGTTGTCAGAGGCTATTTGAGACGCGCGCCTCAGCAGTCTACTATTGTGTGTATATATTGTATACACGCTCGATTTTTACGTTAGAGATGGACCGATATACGACTTCTCGTCAAGTGAACTAATTTCATACTTATCATGGCTGTGTTCTCACTGCCCGTTTATAAAATCGTTTTTATGGCGCATCAGCTTTTGTATTTATTCCAACATTGTGTTTTTCATTCACAGCTACGTCTACGGAAGGAATACTGTGCATGATTGTGATGTGTCTATTTTCATCCACGTCGTTTATGCCTTTCGACTGTCTTTCGCTGATTTTTCAAAACATTTTCTTGTTGTGATAACTTCTTGCGTGCTCCGGTTCCACTATTGCAATATGTATCCTATACCAAGTGTTATTATTTTGATTTTTTCCGGAGATGATGGACCGTTCGTCAAATTGAGCGTTTCTATACCGTAAGCTAAATTGAATTGCCAAAGGTACTAAGCAACATGCGCAAACACGCTGGAATCGCACTGCCATTCTCCTGTCGGTTTAGACCTCAGTCACTTGGCAGCATCGCTTTCCACGTGCAGTCTATGACTGTGATAGTGTTCGGAAACCGTATATTTGTCCGTAATGACCAGCTCAGTGTGCATGCAAATCATGTAATGAGACGACCTTTTTCCTAACCATATGCGATAATGGTTGTTTCGTTAGCCTATGTTTTTTTCGCGGATTAGCTAGAAGCGATAGTTGGAGTGGACCCGAGTAGTCAACGATTTTCAATCATCTGACATGTTTCTCTATATATATTTGTGCATTCTGGATGGCATATTTGTTAGCGTAAGCCGAGGCGATGAAAACAAAATGCATCGACATAAACCGCTTATGATATTCTAATCCCAACGCTGGAAATGAGATTAACCCAACTCCTCACCATATCCAAGTGGGAGAAGGAAAATAATCTGTGATATCCCAACAGAGTATGTAAAATCAAGCCACCTGTCAATCTAGGTAGGTGGTTCCCAACCTTTTTAATGCCCCACACTTCTAAATATGCTCTCGGGCACCTAATATATTCGAACAAGATGTACTGCATGAATACAGAATACGCTGAATCAGCTGAGTAGAGATATGACCCAATAACAGGACGGTACTACACCAATGGTTTCGTTGTTCTTGCTGCTCTTCAGGTATGCGTGTCCTGACGTTCATTAATCTGTCGCAAACAATTTTTTGGCCAAGTTGAGTATAAATCCTGTTTTGCGACTTGAAATTTAGCTTCTTGTAATGACTAAACTAATTCAGACAATTATACAATCGACGTCAGTATGCAGCAAAACCCGTCTATGTTAAATGCATTACGGCTTGTCAAAAAGTATTCTTTTCAATTGTTGGTATCGAACAAATAATATTGATTACCATTAGTTCGTGTATGAGATTGTAGTTTAAAGTTTTCTCTGTGTATTATGCGTTTTTGCTCGAAAAATAAGTCAAGTAGTGCATATTAGTCGGATCTGCATGCGTTAGGCTTTACAACGAACTCTCACCCAAATTCCACACCATAAGTGGCGTCCGACAAGAATGTACGATTTCTCCGTTTTTTTCAATTTTGTAATTGATGCCATCATGGAATTATGCAACGAAGGAGACCCAGCTTTCGGAGTTCACATAATGCCAGGCGGCAAGCTTCTCGACTAGGACTATCCTGATGATATAGTTCTGCTCTTCGGCTCGTACACAGATGCACAGGCGATACTGAACAAGCTATCTTGTATTGTGCCCGCATTTGTGAATATTTGACAACCGCTGCGTTTTGGTAGTTAACTGTCACAGTCTTATACGCAACGATGCTTTCCGAAATAATTTTTGATATATAGATTGATATATTTTGATATATAGAGAAGCAGATCAACCTGCATAGGTTACGCTGGTTGGGTCACGTTTTACGGATGCCGGACCACCGACTTCCGAAACGAATTTTTCTTTCTGCGACAAATCCGCGATCGGAATATCGCAATGGTTAGTTACGCTTCAGGATATGTCCCGAAACCGTGTTCAATGGCGGTCTTGCACTAAGCATCTTCTTGGAGTGTTTGCTTAACCTTGTATGTTGTTAAGCGGAGAGACAAGGAAAGCTTGTTATGATGCATGGCAATGCCTACTCTTCTATAGTCTCCGTAGCTATTTAAGTCTCGCTTTTTTTATCTATTAGAATTTTACGTTCTCATTGTTGTATGGCAGTTAAGCATTCGGTGCATGCTACCGGTGTAATGTTTTCTCTGATGGATGCATGCGGAAATAAGCTGGGATCTCACTGCCATTCCTATATTCATTCTCGTATCTGTCTAGGCCTGGGCAACCTGGCAGTATCTTAGCTCACCTGTAGTCTGTGACTGTGGCACTTTGCCTGGATCAGTTTGATACATTACATGGGTTCACATACTCTCCGGTCATCCTGGCCTGAATAAAAATTACAGCGATTTTTGAGGCAGGCGTCAGTGAGAGGAATGACCGTGAAATTTCTCGGTCGTGGGACTGATTCATCTCCCGCAATCTCTTTCGAGTAGACTCTACTTGATTTAGTACAACACTTCACATATCTCGGTTAAAGAATTGTAGTTGACTTCTCTCTGGTGGTGAACTATTGACTGTGGTCTTCTTTCTCATATCTGTCTAGGCCTGGGCAACCTGACAGTATCTCAGCCCAGGTACAGTCTCTGACTCTGCGGCTCTTTGCCCGGATCAGACTTGTGCTTTCACATCACACACGCAACCTTCGCCATTTGTGGCATCGACGCAATGTTTCACTTCATATTAACCGCTGAGTGTACAACGCAGTGGTGTGTGTTACACTGTGACTTTGTGACTGCGAAACCTGGTCTATCTGAGCAGATGTCCGTCGGCTTACTGTGTTTGATACAATTTTCATTTTCTTTCTCATGTCTGTCTAAGCCTGGGCAACCTGACAGTATCCCCGGCCACGTGCAGTCTATGACGGTGCGGCACTTTGCTGGATCAGGCTTGTGCTTTCATACACACGTACTTGTTAACCGACGTTTCATGATCAAACTAGCGATGCATCTTTCGAACAGCTTTGTCCGAACTTTTGTAATGGCGTGGCGTTTGTCCGCGTTTTCATTAACCCGAAGATGCCATCTAGTTTGGTATTCATTATTCGATTGGGCACCGTATGCTATACATCAGATGAGATTGAATAAAACTCAAAAATACCTAATCCAATATATGGATTGGTGGAACACAAGTCAGTAAAACTCTTCCACAAATGGAAAACGTTTAGGAAATCGATGCAACAACCAGAGATAAACGTTGCCCATAGACATACGAGAACGCCATTCCACTTTCACATACGTGTACAGGCCCAGAAGCTATTTTATAATTGAGACCCTACAACCAATCAATGAATGAACGCATTGTATGTGAGTAAAAAATCGTTAATTTGACCATAGATTGGCGTAGATGGTGACACGTAGGAGAAAGGTTTGGTGTACAGTAAGAATGGTAAGGGGTAATGATAGCGGTAAAAATTGATCATGAGCAGATACAATGATGAATGACACATGAATTCGCGGAAACAATGATAGTCTCGCTTATCTACGAATCGGAATCAGAGGTTCTTCACGCAAGACAGATTCTAGCAATGTGGTTGCGCCTGGGGGTCGTGTCTGGGGCGCCGCGGTTTGGGTAGGGGGCGTTGGTTGGACCGGTTCAACGACCGGTCTTGCTTCAATTTGACAGGCTAATCGATGGGATGCGAATCTGTCGAAAAAAGCCAGCAGATGATTTTTCAGTGGAAATGCAGAGAAACCATAAAAGTACAAATGTGATCATGTTGGGTGTATTTTAAGACTAACCCCATCGAAATACATACAAATACTAATATGATAAACGACGGGGGCAAATATGTAACTCGTTGCGATTCAAGTTGGTTGTACACCAGATGAAGAACAAAAACGAATATTTTGGGTTGCTGCTCGACTAAGACGTAGAAAAATTCACATCATATAAATGAAGGACAGCATTAAATCGACACTACGTTTGACACCTAGTGAGAGGTTTTTCTGGAGTCTAAGGATGATCGGAATATCCCGTTTTTTAGACCGAGTATGGGTAAAATCACAAGAAGACCACTAGGCAGTGTCCTGGTGTCATTAACCATATGTGGTTAGAGATAGTGCACAAGTTTCTCAGGAGAGACAACGAAGGTCGTTCAAATCGAAAAAATATCAAGGAAATCCGACTGCTGCAAGCTGTAACTCTAATCGAGATGAACAGTCCTACATCGGTGTCAAGGATGAAATGTACTCCTCTGCATTACAGCCATCAGATAATAAAATTCTAAATGGAAGCGGCTTGCAAAAGTTGCGGAATCTGTGTAAATGTAAGCACAGAATCTGAGATAAGCTGTTGTCATTTAAACAATTTCGGTAAAACTGTTGTTTGCAAGCAACGAAGAGATCAATCTAAACGGCTACAGAATGAGTAAACAACAAATGTGATATCGGATCAAACGGGCACAACTCAGACAAGAGCCGCACCAAGACGGTCGGTTTTGTTCTCAAGGTTATTATTTGATTCGGACACATCAATGTCTGATCACATTTATAACGTCATTGTGAATGAGCATGGTAAACGAAAGCCAAATCTGTTGTAAGTCTATTGATCTGGCACCGCTAAAGATGTAAAAGCAACAGCATCACAGGCGACAGGTTACCTAGTCCTAGACAGATATAGAACATACGAAAATGGCAGTGAGACTGCAGCGTGTTTCTGCAGCGCCTCTGGCCAATCCTATTTAGCACGGTGTTACCTGTGCAGTACAGAAATACTGCACGATCGCACATAGTGCATACACGAATCGCGTTATAACAAATACAGAGCGTAGCCAAAATATAATAATTACCGGACAGGTGCTTGGAATCCTGCGAAAAGACGAGAGCAATTTGGGCAGCAATAGGCCAAAATCATCAGGCCAGCACGATCAGCCGAACACTCGGTCTCCATAATTGCCGCTCGCAGCTGCTCCGATAAATCAAGCGCCTCCGCGTTCTCACAGTCAGGCAATTCCAAGGCCAGAGGACACGCAAACGAAGGATGATCCACCATAGAAGTTGCTGCATGTATTTGCCGCAAACGGGGAGATGAAAACATGGCTTCGCAAGGCCGTATGTGAACTGCAGTGCCATCTTTGGTGACCGTATCAGTTGATTTGCGCTCTGCATGTGGACAAGATAACGCAGAGGATTGTTCAGCGTCCTGATGTAAAACACGCAGGTGCCCGATCAGATCAATGCGACCACCGGAGCCGAAAAATATACGACCACAAGCTTGACATCCGAGTTGTTCGCATTCCTCCGTTTCGGCGTGGTCCTGTTTCGGGGTTTAAGATTAAGATATGGCAAATATGCTCAGATGAACAAATTAGAAGAGGTACAGTAGGCGTGATCGTATGGTATGGTACGAAAGCACAAGCCTGATCCAGGCAAAGTGTCGCACAGTCAGAGACTGCATGTGGGCTAAGATACTGTCAGGTTGCCCAGGCCTAGACAGATATGAAAAATAGGGAATAAATATGGTAGTGAGACACCAGGTGTTTCAGCATGCAGCTCATTACGCGTGGCCAATCAATTTAGCACGGTGTTAGCCGCGCAGCACATAAGTACCGTACGATTGCACATCCGTACAAATTAGAAGAGTCACAGTAAGTGTGATGGCACATTTATGTGATTAGGCCATGATCACCGTGCGCAAATAGATCACCGCCAGTGACGTGTTGTGATCGATTACATGATGTAACGTTATCGTTTTGACAACATTTATCTGGGCATGCAAAATCTAACAATATCTCACCTCATGTGCATTCAGTCTCTCAGAGAGAGCGGGAGTTTGTCCAAAGCTACACTAATGATTCAAAGAAATTTGACTGCATGGTTCTCGACACCTGAAAATCACGTGGACCTCAACAGGCTTTGCGCCGCTCAAGTTTAACGCTTCCAAAAATTGATACAACAATAATTCTGCAAGTAATTATCACTTCAAACAGCTTGGGAGACGAAATATTTTTCAACTGATACATATAAAGAAGCGAACCAAAGTGCGTCAGATAAACTATGCAATGCCTATGTCAAATTATCGATGTTCCTCTGTACTGTCTTACGAGGCTGATACTGCCGATGTACATAGAGATGCTTCACGGTCGTGTCCCGTGGAGACTGAGTTCAAAGCAGCTAAACTGTAAGCTTAAATGTTCGTTCAATGAAGCGTCAAGGATAGCCGTGTATGGCCTACGGGGTACAAACCACAAAGAACGTGCGTTCACGCTGTTTCTACGTACATCACTCAATGCATTTAAAATAAATTCAAGGCAGTTCGCGCATTAGACTTGATGAGTCTCCAATACATTTAGAAAGTATAACATTTTCAGGATTATACTATAATCAAGCATGCACATTATACGAGCCCTGAAAAATTCTGCCAAACCCCGGAAACTAATCGCACTGCTGTTTTCATGCAGTCAAGAATGTTCCCTTAAACGGGATGAGAATTGAGTCTATACTTACCAATTCCATGTGTAACCTGAATTCTTTAGCATTGTCCATGGTTGTGCGACACAATCGACAGCTCATCGGAGCCGGGTCCCCAGAGGCTTGGCCTAGCAAAACTTCCAAGCGACTAAGTGAGGGTGCTTTGTGACGGCGTTTTTCAGACTTTGGTTTCGCAGCGGAAGCCTCTTTGGGTTTCTTTGGCGCTTTCTCGGAATCCCGTTTTACAGCACGACTACCTTTGCGCTTGACGTTATCTGCAATGGAAATATAATACGCATGTATCGTCAAAATACAACGTGAAAGAACGCTGGCTGCATCTATGTCTGAAAGCGATAAAAAACATATACATTCATCTGAAGGATTTGCAGATTCAAAACCGAAAGTTTGAGGTAAGATCAATTGAGAAAATAAAAATAAAGGGACATTTTAGTGGAAGGCACAAACTGTAGAACAGAGATTACGAACGATGGATAAATTCAACATCAGTCACCGTGCTAAATTGATAGGCCACCGGTGGTGAGCTGCATGCTGAAACAGGCTGGAGTCTCACTATTTTATTTCTCATATCTGTCCAGCCCTGGGCAACCTGACAGTAGCTTAGCCCACGTGCAGTTTCTGACTGTACGGCACTTTGCCCAGATCAGGCTTGTGCTTTCATATATACATCAGTCACTGGATCACTGTGCTGAAGTTTCAACTAATGAATCCATCGTACCTTTTAAATTGCAGAATTTTAGTCCTAACTTAAAGTACGACAGCACGGTTCGCATCTGTAACCTTTTGGCGAAGTTTCATTACTGAAACGGCGTGAAATGTTTGGCAGTGGAAACTAGGATCACATTCTATGAATTATCCACTAAAACGATAGTGCAATATAAAAGCACTATTTCGTATTGCGAAATGAGTCGTCTTTAGTTCATCAACGTTGAAATGTAATTAGATCTGCTTGAACTCTTTCACGGGTCACGAACAATGCAGGCCAAACTGTGGTTTTCCCAACATATTTTTGATAGATGCAACAATTCGGTGAAGGTTTGGTTTTCGTTTGCCATTGCTCGGGCCCACGTGATTTGGACTGCTTGCGTAGTTAAGGACATCTAAGTATAGTGCTCAACGGAAATAGCTTCTTGGACTGCACATCGGCTGCTATACGGGTGGCGATTAAAGCTTCAGATGGTGATGGTGGAAACCACCATTGAAGCTGTCGTGTCACTGCACACTAAATTGTATGAACCACAGTCTACTGTCCGTGTTAAGAAAACAGTACAGCTCTTTAAGCCGTTTCCCTTTGTTCATTCTGCGCCGTTTCCATTGCAGTGAAGCAACACTGTTGTACATCTTTTAATGGTAGCGACATCATACAAAAGAGTATATAGCCAAAAAATCACAACACGGTATCTCTTGTATTCCCCGTCGACTTCAAATTAGCTCCTCGTGTCTTCTTGAAAAAAGGACTACATAACTAGCGACCAAATCAAAACGCTGAAGGGTCCAGTGTGGGACAGCGGCATTGACTGTGTAAATCATATAATATACCCACTTTATCATCGCATCACCAGAATGGACGGCGTTACACCAGTAACAAGTATCAAGTGCTCAACTAGCATACAGCCATGACATTGTAAAATATTCTAAAAGGATGGAGCCTAAAAAGCCGCTGAACCTATAAAAGATCTCGCACAGTCATACTGGAATGAGGTGCCTACACCTTGAATAAAACACACATTCAACCAAGTGTTGTGAACGAGTAGAGCGACATCAGCATGACAGATTTCACTGTCACGCAACATAACAAGCATTCTACAACACGTCACTGGACCAGATACAAGATTTATCAAACATTGTAAGAAGGCATCTACGACAAGACCGCCACAGAACACGACTATGAGCCATACCACCCAGGGTAAGAAGCCGCTGTGAATTTTGATCTCGTGGACCTTGACCGTGAAAAACATATCAGAAACAAATTCCTCGCCATTTAAATTTTCCAAACAGTGCGCGGAGAAGTACATATCCAATATTTGTTCGGCATGTGACTACGGTATGCGAATTGGCTGAACATTAAAAACCGATCATACTCGAAGAAATCACCATGTTGTGTGGATCAGAGTGACATTAGACATTTGAACTTAGAATAAAAAATTGCACTACTGCAGTGGTGGATCAGTTGAATGAATGAAAACATATGCTATAAGGTATACGTGAATTCTCCAATACACGCAACACTTAAAGTCTCAAAAGGCGGAGTGCCCATACCATAACACGAAAACACTCGACGATCGGTAAATATTCTCACGGAACAATGAACTCTGATTTATGTGTAGTGAGCTATGAAATACAAACAATACAGTTAAAAACATTACTCACGGTGACTTCAAATTATCACCACGGAATCGATGAATCACTTACCGGCATCTGGACATGAATTCGCATCGTCAACATTCAACAAAGTCCGGGCTTTTTCCAAATCAACGCCATGAATTTCGGATAAGTGAAGCAGTAATACCGTGCGATCAGTGAACGCCACCAGGCGACACACGGGACACTCGATCGGGTCGTTATCGAGCAACTCGGGAGGACCGTATCTGACCAGATCGTAGTCCGCGTTATGCTTGAGGGCTGCGTGGCGTCGCAATGCAATGTATAAGGGATAAGCCAGACCACAAACCTGTGGAAGTCAACGAAAGGTTGATTGTATAAAAGGTAAACAAGTGAATAATTATGGCACCTAAAAAGGGTCGCTGTCACATTGTCCAAGCTCTTGATTTATGCCAAATGCAAAGCTCACAAAGATTGGGATTGCCACTTGTAGCCACTTAACGTGATTTATGGGGACTGATGCACACGCCTATATTTGGAATATATGTATGTATGAAATCACAAGCATGATCCATGTAAAGCGTGGCGCAGTCATGGTTTGCATGTGGGCTAAGATACCTCCAATCTGTTCAGGGTTAGACAGAAACCAAGATAGAAATAGTTAATATATGATTAACATATCTGACGAGACATATTCTATAGATCAGCTATATACTGCGACAATTTCCGGATCTCAATCTACGAAATGCATTTTAGTTAATTCTGGGTTTGTAATTTCATGCACACAAGCGAACTCTAAAGTGCGATTTTTCGTTACCTTGATGAATACCTAACAGTCAGCAGTTTAATCAGCGAACCGCATGAGACAAATTTATTTACAGACTGCTAAGAATGGGAGCAATAAAAGCGTATTTTATGTTGGTGGTTAATAGGAGATTCTAGCATTTCTTTACATCATCAAACGCGGTATCGCAGTGTGCATGAAATTACAATTACAAGCACCGATCCATTAAAAAATAACGCACGGTCAGAGACTACACGTGGGCTGTGATACTGGCAAGTTCCACAGGCTAATTATCATGAGTTTTGGAATCCGTTTCGCGAACGCTCGCAATCAAAATACTTAACAGATTAATCGAAACAATTATTTGGTCAATAGGGAAGAAATTAGAGCTGTCCAACTTGCTGCCGCTGCATCTGATACGAAAGTTGTTTGCATATGTTAAGTTTATTATGCTCAATGCGATTATGATGGGCAATAGGTTCTCAGGTCCTCTTCCATTACGTTCGGCATCTAGGAATCGACAGGCGAAATTTCCACTACCAACGAATCGATTATTTCAAAACTATGGGTAACGGATGTGCAACCGTAAATACGGAAACAAGGAATTACAAGCCTGATACAGCGAAGTTCCGCACAGTCTGAGACTGCACGTGGGCTAAGATACTGTCAGGTTGCCCAGGTCAAGAAAGTTTTCGCATGCAGTTCACGACATACATACACAATAACAAAAATTCGGCTTTCATTAGATTACGCGAAAAAACCGTGAATTAACACAAGGCGAATAATGAGTGAAACATGAATTCGGTTCATATGTATACTTTTATTATAAGAGCGTTTGAGAAAGGACTTACCTGGCAGGGGAAAACCAATTCCCCATTATGAGCCGATTGTAAATGTTCATCGCGCTCACGCAAACTTGCTAGCGCGTTATCTCCACAAAGAGGGCACACATACACGCAACCAGAAGTTTGTTTCCGTACAGTGGCTGGTTGCGGAGGCAAAGTGATCGGAACATCGAACTCCATTCGCGTAGTTTTAGAATTTCGGGACCTGGATACTTTGTTTTGTTTTACTTGAGGAGTTTTCGGGGCGGCCTTACGAGAAGCTGGCTTCTTTCTCGGGGTTGCACTAGGTATTTTGTCTGGTAGGGTAACAGCCTGTATAACGAAGCGGATAGATTGGGCAAACGATTTAGTACGACAGCGTTTGAACTCGACCACCAAGTATGGAATGTAAATGACTGTCGATAAAACAATAGTGCATTAACAACATTTATTTATTCTTTTCTGTCGCCACAACAGATAATATGCCGAAACAATGGACTCGAAAAGCGATTGATAAAATGTAGGTAAACTGATTGGGGTTAGGAATTTACAGTGTTTAGAACAGTTTAGAAAAATAGGTAATAAGACGGATGCACGATCATGTGAAGGCTGTGCTCACGGATATGCAGCTGTTCAATACACACTTAGCGTAGTAAAAAAAACAATTGCCGCCGCGCGAGTATGGTATGAAAGCACAAGCCTGATCCAGGCAAAGTGCCGCAGAGTCACAGACTGTACGTGGGCTAAGATACTGTCAGGTTGCCCAGGCCTAGACAGATATGAGTAAATGCATACAAGAAGCAACAGATTGTTCCTATTGGATATTTCAGCCTCGGCAAGCTGGAATGTCTCCGTCGGCGTGCAGCTTATGATCATACGGTACCGCACGTTGCCTGTATGAATACAAGCATTATCTGACATCATGAATCAATGATGGTGTTAAATCGACAAAACCCATGGGCGCCTCACAATAGCATTATGCTTGCAAAAAAGGGGGCTCGACACGTGATACACCCAAATTGATTGGGTGGCACTTTGTCATTTTTAAATGATTGTGTAAAAATAAAAAATATATATATAGATCTTGCGTAATAGCGAGCTTTCATCACTGCACTTGTTCACTATATAAATTAACTTGACTCATGAAAAAGGTGTTCAGAGAAGGATTGCCAAGTAAAACGTAGCGTTCGTCAAACTTCCTTTAGTGCACGGATGTGCAATCGTACAGTACTTCTGTGCTGTGCGGCTAACAACGTGCTAAATTGATGGACCACCGGTGGTGAGCTGCATGCTGAAATCGCCTGGAGTTTCACTATCATTTGCATCTTCTTTTTCATATCTGGGCAACCTGACAGTATCTTAGCCCACGTTCCGTCTCTGACTGTATGACACTTTGCCTGGATCAGGCTTGTGCTTTAATACATACATACAGCGTTCTTCAATATAAATAATATGCCACAACTACTCTGGTTTTCACAGGATTTTTTCAATCTATGAAATCTGGTTTCAACGTTGTAAGTTGACGGTTTTTTGGAAAAAACAGAAAATTCGTAGCAATCCAGATAGAAAAAGCGAATAATTAAGGATCAAACTAACCGCATTTGTAGGCGGAGTTTGTCTGTAGTGAAGATTTAGTTCGGTTGATGACGATTCAATCGGATAGCCTCGCACGAGTGGAAACGTTTGCATAAATAGTTGAGTCAACTGATCGCATTCGATCACAAGTTCTTCAATGGAATATTTCGAAGAATAAGATTCTGGATCCAAGTGAGTCAGTGCGACACGACCACCGTTAAACGGACACTCGCCCATATGTTCTTGCAAAGCCGTTGGTGGTTGGACCGCATTGCTGGCACGTAAAACAAAAGTGCACCAACCGCAACCCATGCATGTCACAACACGGTGAGGAAGTTCATCACGACGAAGATATACCAGAGATGCTACCAAATTAAGTGGTGAATGAAGTTTGACAGAAATATCGCCGTTTAAAATACATTAGAAAAATGGGCAGCAGAAGCATGATGAGGATTATATCGATACAACGTAACGTAGATTGACTTTTATTGAATTTTGAACATAGGTTTAAAATTCAGAGGATAAGCTAAGAAGCAACATGCGTCTTAAAAATAGCCAAAAGCTAAAATTGCTGAATTCGGCATATTTTATTGGCGCTTGTAAAGTAAAAGGGAAAGCTTGTGACAGTGGTGAACTGGCGAAACCCACAATCGGTCAACGCATTGGGTGATTTAATTCAGGTGCTAGGTGTTCACGTTTTTAGGCGCAAATCGCGTTTACCTTCATTTAAACTCGTCACTTTATGAGCACAATGCAGAATAATTGTATGACTAATTTGGATTAAAACGTGGAAACCAACAGCTGTTTCTGGTGGACTTTTTACCATTCACAATGCTCACAATAACGCGACATTAACCACGCGTATACACTTGTTTAAATTAGAGCAACTGATAATCCAAACTTTAGGATGCTGCCCATCTAACAGTGCACCAGTTACGTGTGATCTCGCGTACATGGATCAGCATCGTTTGGCAAGGGGGTGTTTTAAATGGCCTGAGTTGCATTCTTGAAAGTAACAGATTTGGAAGTAAACATGAAATAGTAAAATTACAATCAATATTTGTTCATGCAGTGTTCGACGAAAACAATATTTGAAATTGATAGCGCTTATGTGCTAACACAAATTGATGCACTTACCCGGGGAGGGATTCCACGGAAGTTTATGGCTATCAACTATATGATTAACTAATTCCAAAAGACGATTAGTGCTCATTGTCGTCAAGCAATATGGGCAATACAGTGATGTAATCTCCGGATGAATATCTTTCAAATGGCAATCAAAAATGTCCGATGTAAACGGAGTGTCGTTTGCATGATGTTCATCCATGGGACAAAAAGGACAGCCAACAAGATCTGGCCGTGTGAATTCTTTTACGGTACTTTTTTCGGAATATTCATCCAAGTTGGCCTGTAATGAAGTATCGGTATCATATGCTTCGCTCTTCCATGTCTCTGAATTTTCCAACGAGCCGACTCTAGCTTTCTTAAAGGGACTGCACATTTCATCTACAAAATCGTTCGCAGTTTTACGTTTTTTTACATCTTCTGATTTCAAAATACTATAGAGTCTGCTGTGTAGTGAATTTGACGGGGATACGTCTGATGTCCCGTTCCCAGCTGGATTTAGACTGGTTGAAATTTTGTTCAATTCGGATAGCATTCCCAGAAACTAAAACAAAAATTAAAATGTACAAAAACCGTACTTTTGTTTAGAAAAATGGTTGAAAGGGATGACGTGAACTTTGAGTTAGAAACACCAACGCAAAATTTCAACCCGGTGAAACCGACAGCCAAAAGCTGACCCATGAATTTTTAAACAAAATAAATTTGGGCGGTTTAAATTTAAATAATCTGCGATTGTGGGTGTACATTGGTTTTCTCAAGGACTCAATGTCGTACAATGTGTCTATAAATACACTAATCCTCGATGTCATTTCTACGTTTCAAAGTAATATATAGGCGGTCATTTGAGTTCACAGCAGATATATAAGATTGCCGTATTGGATTACCCAAATATACAAGGAAACTTGTTAGCAACTCTTGAAATGAAATACATAGATTTAATAATTTCAATTCAAAAGTCTAAAGATTGACGCTTTGAACGTTAAACCGAATGTATATATGAAAGATAATATAGACAGTGCTCGCAAACTCAAATTGTATATACATGCCAAATTGTCCAATCACCCACTTCTAGCAAATTTTTGTTCATTTCACACCCGACTGCGCTTCATACGAGCTGACGAGCGCATACAATTTTATCACACAGATCAATCGAAGATATTCTCATCCGGGCCTCATAAGCATAGAGGCGAGTCTTAAAGATGCCGGTCATGTGTGCCATTTTTTGTCATTTGTCATGATAAAGTTTATGTAAGATGTGATGTCATCCTGGCTGCTAGTGCCATTACAATATTAATGAATACAAAATGCCAGGAGTTCAGTATATCTATCACACAGGAAAAACAGAATCAACAAACTGTACAATGACGACCGCGAGACCTCTAACTGAAGCCAAATGTAAAAGTTGAGTTTTAAGGACAGTATACAGGGAATTCAAGGATCGTTGAATGAATTATTTATCGGTAAACTAAAACCTAAAATTAAACGTGAAGTTCGTGTTCCATTTGCAACGGTTTTAGCCAAATTCCTATCAATCCACGAATAAACAATATATCAATACGGATATTAGTTCCGATATACGAAGCAAACAATTTCCATTAATGGTGAGACACACTCCTTGATTGTCATTTTTAAGGACGTTCCTGAGCCCGAATATTTGAATACTGACGAAAACACGAGGAGTTGTAATTAAACCAAGTGTGTGGCTTGAAAACGTTACGTGACATCCAAATATTTCATACTCACCGAAACGTTTATATTATATCTCGCAATCTTTTTGGTAATATTGCATTCGATACCGTCATTATCATGTAGAAAGATGCACGGTTTAGAAGCGAATCAATCGCCTTGAAATTCCTCAAACTAAGCACTGCTCCGTTTATTTTTATCAGTAAAAGTTCGTTTTTCTAAATAAACTACGAAATTTCAATTTTGTTTTAAACGGATTTCGAGAGAATAACTCTTCTTAACTCATATTTGCAACCAGGCTTTGCAACCATTGATTATCTATATGGATGACAATTCAAACATCGATAAGGATTTACTTTAACGAACTTGGTAGATCGTTGAATCGATTTTCAACGACATTTTTCAAATAGACTTAAGTTCCAAAAATGTTATGCTGTTTAATATACAAGACAGATACAATTTACACCATCAGAAAACTGTTATCTATTCTACTTATGACTTAAGAGATTTCAGGTTCAACAATCGTACCGTGACTATTCATTCTTTAACCGAATCCTCATGCGATGAAAAAATAAACGATGGGTTTATTTGCCACAAGAGATAAATCCAAATACAACTCCACTTTCATTAGTCAATAAACCAACATCACCCTGTATCCCATCCAAGAGTATTACATCTTCTCAGTCAAGTAAATGAAGCTTCAAAAACCAATCGCCCATTTGCCCACACCAACTTCTATTATGAATTCTTCGACCTTTGATAATAGAAATAATCCAAAATTGTATTCACCTTTGATGCATCACTCTACTGTGAATTATATAGTATGTATATTAAATTACTTCCTAACCTTCCATGGCAACGACCGATTCCATAAATCTGAAGTCAATTAGAGAATCGCCATAACCAATAACCGCCTTTCAACCTTAATACATGGTCCTTTGACAGAGATTCACAATACTTGCGCCCACTATACACTCAGTCACATATGTTTTTCACTCCAAAATGAAACATTTTCCAATGCTTCCACGAAAATGTTTAACATGAACCATCTTGCTTCACGTAATGATAAATGGCATACTAACTCATTCTCTAACCAGCGCCACTCAACTCTTCGATTCATTCTTCTTAACTTAATTTTCTTTCTTTTACTAATAAGCTAATAGCTTTAGGTTCAAACCTTTCTTCTGATACCGCTGATATTTTTTTAATAACTCGATCTTAGTCAACAGAAAAACAATCAGATTATTAACCGTTATTCCAAACTTTCACATTTTTAAGAGGAATCGTCAATTTCAAACCGTTGAAGATGGTGTCGTGTTTATGTTCACTCTGACATTCACGCAAACATTATCATTTCACTCGTCTTCATTCATACCAAAGATTCAATATGGCTGTACGACCAGCTTTTGATCTTTTACGTCAACATCACTTCTCCTAGGCTTGATCGATGGCAACACGGAAGCCTTCATCCATTTTTCCTGTCTTAGAATGATTGCAGGAGATTTTAACATGCCTACACTAAACTGAATAGAAAGTACCGATATTAGAAACATATCTTCTTCCAATGCAGCAAAATGTTAGGTTATACAAAGTCTGTTATTAAACCAACGCGAAAGAACTGTATCCTTGACCTCGTCTCCATTATAAATATAACACCATCTAATTTGAATGTATCACCATCATTTTTCGATGGCGAAAATAATATAATATATTTCAAATTGAGTTGCAATGATATAATTACTTGAAGTAGAAAACTATCCATCATTAGTAACTTTTTCTAAAAAATCTTTGTATAACTCAATAACAACAATACTTGGATTGAATTTTCCTTATTTGATAATGTTAATGTCATCTCAGGAATATGTCATAATAAAATAGCAGAGTTGTTCAGAAATCCATTCCTCAACATTCTAGACGCCCAAAATAGGGCAAAGCTAAATAATAGAAAAGCGTATTGCTTATTAAACATCATGTCCTCCCAATAAGCATGACATCTATTCTATTTTACGAATTTTCTGACACACTGGTTCCCACCTCAAACTAGAAAGTTATTCATGATGAGCATACCTCCCTCAACTTCCTCGAAAAGCAGAAAGCGTTATCTAAACTAATGAACTCTGGAACAACGGGAAATTTGGATCGCATTAGCTGCATCATTAAACAAAATCCATCTGGTTGTGAGCACATAGTATGAAACAATCATTCGCTGTTTGTGAGAAATTTCTTGTATTTTTCAGTGAATATTATCATAACAAATCTCATACAGAGGTTTATACACACCCTTCATGCGATACGCTAGACACCGCTACAATTGAATTCTCATGATATATGTAAAGTTTGTATGCAAGATGCAACCTGACGAAACAGGATTTTACCAGCAATCTGCAAAATTGGGTCTCTATACTTCTACTAATTACTACTTAATTTCATTTTAATGCATTCAGTTGTTGAACCTAGACCATATCACTACATACGGTAAACAATTATCGACCCAATATAACTATCTAGAATATCTCAAGATCTTGAGAAGCCGGCAACTATCGCATACCTGACAGCAAATTATTCCATCTCAAACCATCACGGATTTATTAATAGGAAATCGTGAATCACCTGTCAACTAGAATTACTCGTTTACGTAACACAATCACTATATCCAATACTATTAGTCAACTTTAATAATTAATTTTACCTAAGCATAATTTACTCTTCGCAAAATTATCTAATGTAGGCATCACTGGAAACCTTTTTTCGCGGTTCAAATCTTTCCTAACTGGTCACACCACCTCAGTAGACATAAATGGCTATCGTTGATGTAATTTGCTTATTACCGAGTGGTGCCATACAAATAAGTGTTTTAGGCCATTTACACTTTTTGATTTTTATAAGCAATAAAATATCTGTCATAACACACTGTAAGATCATCTTAATTGCAGATGATATGAAAGTCCCTATAGACTTCGCATCTAACTAAACTGGCGATCATATATCAAAAATAAACCATGACCTGCATGCTCCACTTCAATAGATTATTTGAAACGATCTCGAGTTTTCCACCAATAAATATAATTTCATAAATCCGATCGATTCAGTCATTTCGAGTAATACCCTGGTTTGAATTCCGGACACGTTGAGTGATGTAGTATTACCTTGTAGTCGTCGGTATTAAAGATCGCTTATAGTATCGTGTTTCATCGGGGATTCGATACAGATGATAGGCTTTTGAATATCGGTTGTCAGAAAGACGAATTGATATGCACGCCTGAGTCCGAGGTCAAGTTTGAGAAGTTTCTCGCCATGAGTCAATAATTTCATGCGGTGTGATTTCATGTGGTGTGGTGCACGTAGTTCGTGATTTTTGCACTACGTGTTCAACGTTCAAGTGAACGGAAAACATGAAACAACACTCCATAATCCTCATAAAACCCCGAATTCTATGTAATAATTGTGCATGTCAGACAGAATTCGTATTTCATATTTCTACAGGTTATTATTTGCATATCGTTCGTGCAGGTTTAATGAGAAATGTTATTTAACTATTGTGCATGTCCATGGCCTTCCGCTTATCAATTATATGCTCACATTTATCTTAAATGAATAAAGTGCACTACAATGTGATACGTTCGTAGAAGTTCATACTTGTGTATGAAATTAAATAAAATACCTGATCACGACAGGTGAAGAACCTCTAGACCAGCACATTTTTATCCTACGAACAACGCGAGGAGTGGACATTAAAAATATCTAACGAGAGCAAGTAACAAATATTGACTCGAAAGATTCATAACCTGGGCGGTATTGTATTAATCTAGCGTCAAATTCAACATTCATGAAAGAGGTACACGAGCACATTATAGAAAACAGTGCAATTTTATTTTACTAAACGAAGGTATCATGAATTGCAGCTACTTTAGTTCGAGTATTTGTTGGCCTCATTAGTTCAATGTCGACTATGTATGTTTCTTTACAATCGCATGCATTTTGGTATTCTCCACAGCTTTTTTTCGAATTTCAAAAACAGTCAGATTTGACAGAAATACTTTGGGGGGTCCTCTCACACGCCGGTGGCGTGATCTGTGTTCAGTCAGCCAATGCTGTATCTGCATTTTGAACATGAATAATAGATTCACGATCTTCTTACTGGACTGGACTTTAACGAGGTGCGATGGTTTGTGTACCTCTATCAACCATTGAGCAATGCTAAGTGTTGCTCTCCGAGCACCTTCAGAGTCACTCATGCCAGGAAGGTCAATGGATAGATGTCAGACGAACACGGTCTCAACCTAACCTGCTGCCATGTGGATCACGCTTTTAAGCCAAAGGCTTTGGTCGAGAACCCTAATTGTTTTCCAGTCTAGGCATGGACGACCTGCTAGTATTCTAGCCCACATGCAACCAGGACTATTACTACGAAACCTGACTTCATAGTGCATCGGCCGTCGAGCACGATAAAGAGGGTCGCCTTTTCTGCTGCATACAGCAGGGCGGGAATGCGAAAACAAGCTACTGCTGGTTCAAACGCAGTCGTTATTAATATTAAGCGTATGTCTAACAGGGAAGCCGTCAATACAGCAAAAACGCTGGTTTCTCCAGAAAGCTACCAAAGTCCCATCCAATAGCTCGGTACAACTAATGATTCTGTGAATCAGGCCAGTAGTAAAGTAAATGGAAGGGCAGAATTATTGAAAGATATGCATAAGCTAAGACCGAAGAGTTTGAACACTAATATTTCCTAAAAGACAAAATTTGAAGATATAACGGTAATTTATAGTAATCTCATTGAATCTAATCCGCATTGCTTGAGCAACGCGAGGTATATGACATGGAGCTGTGAAATGACCTTTGCCGAAGGTTAGGCACCACTACCTCATCTTCACCTCATTTAGACCCCCGAACAAACCTCGTGCGAACAAACCTAGGTTACTGCGTGTAGTGCTAATGTCCATTCGAAGTGTAGAAAATATGTTGCCCTCATTCTTGTAAACAAATCAGCTGTGCGAATGTTCCTGGCCGTTTCGTGGGAAGAACGACAAATTCGTCGTAACAATTCGAAACTAGCAAAACAAGCTACAAATCGCAGTACTGTTATAGTGTAGCCATTTCGAAAGAAGAAGAATCCAATAAACGTTTGCAACACGCTTGCAGTGAATGGAGATTTGTAAAAGATATCCTAGATTGAAAGGACATAATAACCACACTCGCAACACACATAAGAGGTGGCGATTAATTCAAAAGCTTTCTTCGAGAAAAATATGAATTGCACCCCTCTTTGCAACCATGTACAACAACTAATTCAAAATTGAACTACATAAACCCCATATACTCTGGACCTCATACTTACAAACGAAGAACTTATGATAGAATCTGTTTCCTATACGTTCGGATTGAGTGATCATATTGTAATGACATTTGATTATATTTATCAATACTAACCAGTATGAAATACTCAACGAAGTTTTACAACTGTAAACTATGACTTGCTTCGAGTTCTTAATACTGCAAATCGATCAGAATTACCTTAACTCAAACCAGCTAAGGAAATCTGGGAAACGTTTAACAGCCAACTCCGATTAATTTTGGATTTATCAACGAACGTGCAAAGAATATGCAGCAAACAGCGTCCATGAAAGCCTCTTGGAAGCAGTTCTCGGAAATAGGTGTTTTAGCATGACAAGGCCTGTTATAAATACTTGGTGCAATTACATCTTGTTGCAAAATAAGTGTGTCTGCTTCATTCAAAATGATAGAAAACATTACCAAATCAGTCTCGTTGAAACATTTGTTATGAATATTGAAGCACGTCAACGACTTCCGGAATGTTACAATAGGAATAACGGCACTAGCCTCTGCTACTGGTATAGTGACATCATTTTAAGATTGTGCAAACGATTTTTGACAACAATCTGCAACAGTAATCTTTGATGTGTCAACACATGGACAGTTTTTAAACTCTGACAGCTTCAGCCTGCCAATTATTTACGGGGTGAAATAGCCTCCCCAACGTTGTTCAAACAAAATTAATCACGATGAAGAAAACAGGTTCACCCGGTATAAATAATATACACTCAAACATTTTGTATAATCTATTTTCCGAATTTGCAATACCGACGTATTATGTTTACACGATAATGTTAAAACAGAGCTTTGTGCAAGAATCGTGGGAAACTGCCCAGATTAGTCTCATCTACAAGGATGGCGAGAGAAAAATTCCCTCAAACTATCGTCCGATAGTTTTATTACCAGCGCTATCGAACGTAATGGAGTTCATCATAGTTGACGCCTTGCGGAATCACTTTGAGATTAATAATATACTTTTTGAAGCCATGCATGGATTCAGGAAAAAACAATCATGCCTGACAAACCTGCTATTAGCAAAAAGAGCTTGGTCTGAGCTACCGGATGCTGATGACTCCGCTGACGTGATTTTTATCGATTTCTCGAAAGCTTTTGATCGTGTCAATCACAAAATACTTTGTCCGAACTGCTGAGCTACAGAGTACAAGGTAAACTCTATGCATGAATTAGAGAATGTTTAATATACTGTGAGATTTACGTGACGGTTAAAAAATGAAATATCCGAGTCGATTAAAGTTTCCAATGGTGTCCCACAAGGATCAGTCCTCGGGCCACTTTTGTTTTGAATATATATAAACGACTTGCCTACTATAGTGCAGTTGTCGGTGCTTATTTTCGGTGATGACGAAAAGCTTTGGCGCAAGATAAACTCCACAGCCGACATGCAAAACCTGCAACGGGATCTCGATATGATTAACACCAGGTCCTTAGACAACGAAATGCCACTGAATGCTTCGAAATGTATCCTATTGTTGCTCAACAGCAATTTGCGCAAAAAATGTTTCTATATCACACTGTTATTAAACCAGCCTCTTCCGAAAAAATTAAGCGTGTTTATTCAGTCTGATTTAGTAAACTAAATGCAATGTCGACAGCAAAGCTGGAGGCAACTTTGTCTCCTTAGAAGAGTGATAATTTTGATTGACCCACATATTGTCTGCAAGTTGATTTAACCTAAATCCGTCCTTATATCAAATATGCTATACTATCATGGGATCCTTGGTTGGAAAAAGATACTCAGCTATTAGAAACTCCACACCGCAAGGCGACAAAACTCGTGTGGGACTTTCTAATTATCCATAGAAAATGAGACTTAAAATAATAAATTTGCATTTGGCTCAATACAAACGGCAACCTGGAGCACTAATCTTCATTTGGACAGTGCCTTACCAAAAATTGATCATAGCAGTAGTTTGCTTTATCTTTCCCAAGGCACACATATGCGTGGTCACCAATTTAAACTTTACCAAAAACATAGCAGGTTGAACTGTAGCAAATATGCCTTTTCCGTTCGCAATGTTCAATTGTGGAACAGTTTACCTATAAATGTGGTAAAATATGGAACCATTAACGTTTTCAAGAAATCAATAGATTTCCACATGGAAAGGGGTTTTCATGTTTGACGATAATTACTAACAATATTCTGATGCTTTTGCCATACGACCCGATGTAAATTATTTTGAGTCTTATAAAGCATAGCTTTTACTCGAATATCATCTATGAATAAGCGTGAAACGAAAGCTGGGAAGAAGTTTTGTATTATATCAAAAGACTTCTGTGCCGTGAGGTTATGGATCCAGACATCGTGTAACGGGATACACTCTGATTCTCAGTCCGATTAGATAATGGCGAGGACTGTGTTGTGGGAGTAGTATATTGCCCACCAACAGCACAGCAAACTTACAATCTGGTTCTACCCGACAGAATTCGAATTTTCACTCACAGATTCGCTTGATGATTTTTAATTATGAATGAATTCAATTTACCGAATCTGAAGATCAGCACCATTCACACAGAACACTACCTCGAACGCGCATTCGGTGAGTTGTTGGATGATATACCTCTTTATAACCAAATTGCATGTAATATACGATACCGCAGAAGCGATGCACCTAAACTCTTGGATTTCGTCCTGACAAGCAATAAACACGACATTGATAACGTTGCTTACGAAAGTCCACTGAGAGTAAGTGATCACGTCGGCATCCTGTCTGAAGCTGTAATAAAAATTGATACCCGAAAGAACAGCTAGACGAATCAATATTATAGCTTGGAGTTCTCAAAAATGCGATTAACTATCAACCGGAAACCAAAAACGTACATGAGTTTTGGTTGTCTAAAATCTAATCTCAAGAAATCAATCAAGTTAAGCTGCAAATTTATCATCATTTACTCAAGAAAAACCTCTTATTTAAACTAAAAAGCTGAACTCGTCAATGGTTAAATGTACGAAACATTGATTGGCGACACCATCGACATAACCCATCATGAGAGACCTGAGAAACATTACGTTTACTGCGAAAAAGGTAAACAAATTTGTCATTCAAGACAAGTTGTACTTCCGCGAAGTGGTATGACGCATGATGGAGCTTAATCCCAAAATACATTATCGTATTGTTAACCGTTATACTAAGGTGAAACCTGGAGATACTGCTGAAGCTTCGGCCCGTTTTATTCATCTATACTTTGCACGAGAAAATATGCGATCTGAACCCAAATAAAACCATTTAAACCACGGTTGCCAGACGTTAAATAAATGTCACCTAGAAACGCGTCCTTCAAGTTTTATTGAATCTCAAAATTGAAAAGTCTCATCAGTCCGACGGAATAACACCGCTAATATTGAAGCAATGTGCGAATTTGCTATACAAACCGCTTACAAGCCTGTTCAAACAAACAATGGCAAATATAGTGATTCATACAGATTTGAAACGCGGAAAACTCTCCTATTTATAAAGGTGGAAATCGCTCAGGTGTTTCTAATTTAAGACTCGTTTCGCTGATACCTGTGATTTCTAAATTACTTGAACGACTCATTGTGAACGATCTAATGAAACGCTTCGAAAATAGAATCAAGAATCAAGAATCAAGATTTATGGTGATAAAAAGCTAATGCTTTACAGGTACCATTGGATGACAACTATTGCGAAAAAAAATTAATCAAAATCACATTGTTAATGTTTTTTGGGTTCGTGTTGCTTCAAAACACCGGGCCAAATTCAGGGTTTTGTTTGACGTATGCATCCAATTTCGATTTGAAAACATCAATTGTCGTTGGATTCACAACATCTTGCGGTAGCGCATTCCATAGAACCACTACGTTTTTTGATGTATTGATTGCTTCCATTTCGGTGGGAACGCTGCCGTCTACCGCCCCCAGCCGCGAATGTGTCTGACTCATGGTACTTGGTCTTGGTTGACAAAGTCTAATGTCTTTCGGTAATGCACGTTTTGCTATTTTCCATTCGGACTTGACAAATTCAGCCATGTCGGTAGTTAAAAAGGTAATCCTGAGAGGTTTCGGTCCGTCTCCTTTATAGTTTATTGAAAAAGGCACCCGGCAAGTGTCAGTGATCACAACGTTAGAAATATTAAGCAAAGACGCAATGTAACGCCACTGCTTGAAGTCATGATCTGCTGTTTCCTGTCCCGATGCTTCAGTGGTATTTTCTGGTACCCCAAGTAGAACCATACTCCGCGATAACGTTTTTTCCTTAGTGTTTGAGGCACCCTTCCTTTCCCACCATGGCACATCAGGATATATCCGGCAATTTGAAGTCGGATCCGTCTTTAGTCGGTACGAATTTAGCAGTATGTTATCGATATCAGCCTCGCACTTCAGTGTGACTCTTAGTAACCGAGGTTGATCACTATGAGGTGAGGTGGAATGGCGAGTTAGACGAATCAGTTTGTCAGGAGTAACATGCTCAATTTGCAACTGTTGACAAATTTGAGACCATATGTCGAGGTCGTGTTTGTGTTTTCTATCTAACAAGCTCTCGCCGGACTCTTTAACATTCGTACATATTACGCTTAATGAATGAGAATGCTTGTCGCGTGTCCGGTCATTCTTCATAGAATGTGAGGCTTTTTGATTTAGGTTTAGTGTGCCAGGCTCAGATTGTGCAGCGGAGGTCGACCGCAAAAGCATTTCTCTGTATGATTTTTTACCACTAAAATAACAGCACGGATTTAGACTAAATTTACCGAGAACGCTGGATGATTGGACACAAGCAGGAGATAAAAGGCAAGCAATACACGCATGATACTTAGATATCTCAAAAGCTTTTGATCGTGTTAAACATACCCAACTACTGCAGAAGATTTAAAGGCTTGGTTTTTCAATGAAAAGTTGTTGAATTGACTACCTAACAAATCGCACTACCCAGGTAAGTGTTGACAGTGCATTCTCAAAACCGATCGCAGCAACTAGCGGAGTTCCACAAATTTCAGTATAGTTTATGTCAATGAAGTACCGATAAATTGTTCGATGTAGCCTTTCGTAATTTGCGGACGACATAAAGATATGGCGTTGCATCTAAAGCCCAGAAGACTGTCTGTTATTACAAAAAGATATTGATACGCTTCACGGCTGGTCGTTGAGGAACATACTGCCGGTAACTCCAACAAATGCAACCTCACGAATGTGGGGAATCTAGTGGAGTTCACATACCATATATGTTCACATGTCTTTGAAAATTGCAGTGAAGCAAAAAGTTTGGGTGTCTGGATATACTCCAGTTTAAAAACCTCACTTCGAACTAACAGTGACCTTCAAAAAAGCAACACGTCTGCCAGTCTAAAAGACACGAGCTGCAAAACTCTTGCTCGAAAGGAGAATCGCCTAACATTCCAAGAGTCATCCGAAAGGTTTGGTCAGAAGGCTCAATGTCGATAGGAGTAGGCACCTTAAGAACAAAGGATGCACTTTCCACTTCCAGAGACTATGTATATGTTACTTTATCGAATCGGGGAAAACAAAAATGATTCATGTCCAAAAATTTGTTGAAAACACAAAAGCATTGTTTAATTTAAACAATTACTAGAATGTTAACACAATAATTCCTGCAATAGGCTGGCCCGCTTAGACAGTTATTTGATGTATTGATTTTGTCTATGATTCGTATCATTGCTTTCATAAATCTCAGAAGCGGATTTCGTATGTCTACATCACTGTGCCACCATCCTTTGAACGGAATTATTTGGTGATTATCCGTGTATGAAGATCAGATTGTTGTCACAACCAGGATCGTTGTAGTTTTCCACGAAGATTTTTTATTAACAATCCATTTAAACGGAATGTTCTGACTACTTTTTATTCCCTAGTAGTCTAAATGCAAAATAAAATTCATACGAATCGTTCATTTGACTTTGGATTTTTTGTCCCTCGGCAACTGTGATTATGTTCATTATTCCAAGTCTAATTAATTAGTTTGCATTAGTGAGCCGTTACTGGTAATGATGAGCATTAACAATGTCGCTGATTTTTTATTGGGGCAGTTGAAGGTTCTTGACGGAAGCTTCGAGAAATGGAACCACTAGCTGGCAATTATACTACCGAAATATAATAATAATTGCAAGTGGTAACGTGAAGATTTGAAGGAGTCCTAAATCTTCATTTCTTTATGAAAATTATACATGCTTATTTCCTCATAATCTATTGTACAATTAGTATATTCAAAGAATATTACATTCAATATAGCGTTACCACTAGAGAACATTCATAAAATCCGCATAGCTCTCCTTCAGTTGCTGTTATCTTGTGCCACTGGCTACTTCACAAAATCAATTATATAAAATGAGAATACAAACTATTCATCAACATTCAAAATATAATTTTTTTGTTCATGAATAGTCTACTTTCGTCTATTTCATTCCAGTTGAACCCTGGCGTCTCACGCAATACAAATATAGTTTGAGCGCACTATTTGGATATTCGGTTAAAACGTGCATGGCCATATTTTATTGCGCTGTCACGAAATTATGTATGAAGAAACGAAATTTTAATATACGGGACCGATTCAGTAGGCATTTTTTGGGTAACGTTACAGTTTTTACACCGAAGCTTTGTCAGACTAAATGGTATTAATCAGAACAGAGAACGCGTTTAAGTAACATACCAACCACCACCTCTAATTGCTCGTATCACTAAACAGCCTATTTAAATGACAGAAGGGTCAGGTGTAGACCAATTCGTCGAAACTACTCACCTACGGAGTACAGGGTAAACTCCATACATGGATTAAAGAATGGTTGATATCTCGTGAGATGTACGTGAGAGTCAAAAACGAACTATCCGAGTCGATTAAAGTTGCCCGTGGTGTCCCACAAGGATCAGTCCTCGGACCGCTTTTGTTTTTAATATATATAAACGACTTGCCTACTGTATTGCAGTCGTCCGTGCTTATTTTCACTGATGACGCAAAGCTTTGGCGCAAGATAAACTCCACAGACGACACGCAGAACCTGCAACGGGATCTCGATATGATTCACACTTGGTCCCTAGACAACGAAATGCCCCTGAATGCTTCGAAATGCAGCCTATTGTCTCTCAACAGCAAGTCCAGCAAAGAATATTATCTTGGTCGCACTGTTATTAAACCCGTCTCCTCCGAAAAGATTTAGGTGTGATTATCCAATCGGACTTAGGAAACTCAATGCCAATTCTGCTATTAGAAACTCCACAGCGCAGAGCGACAGAACTCCTCAGGGACTATCAAATTATCCATACGAAACGCGACTTAAATTATTGAATTTGCATTCGGCTCAATACAGACGGAAACGAGGAGCACTAATATTCATTTGGACATTGCTTAATCAAACAAATCATCCTTGCGGTCATTTGTTTCATCTTTCCCATAACACAAATCTGCGAGGTCACCAATCGAAGCTTTACCAACAGCACAGGTTGAACTGCCGCAAACATGCATTTTCCGTTCGCAATGTGCAAGTGTGGAACAGTTTACCTACTCATGTGGTACAATCTGGAACAATTGGAGTTTTCAAGAAATCACTAGATATCCACATGGACAAGTATGTTTTTTTATGTTTGACAATAATCTAACAATATTTTGATATTTTTTACCATCCGACCCGATGTACATTTTGTGGGTCTTGTAAAGCATAGCTTTTTACCTGCATATAATCTATGAATAAATCTGGATCGATCACAGCGTGAAATCGGTCGACGTCAATTGACTGGTTCACACTTCTGTGTCATAAGTAAAACGTTATTCAAAAACTGTGTGATGGAAATGTTTGTAAATAGGAATCTTTATTTGAGACTGTTTTCAAATATATTCACACGAAAGGAGAAATGTTACATGAACACACTGAGACGTTAGTGTTCAGTGACTCAATCTTATCAACCAATCAAAATTGTGTATGAGCAGCTGAAATCGTTGGTCAAAGTCATATCGTGCCTGGTTGGGAAATATCCATCATAAGATCGTCAACGCTAGCAATATCGTATAGGTAACTAGACCAAATACTAACAACAGGTTTCGTGTCATCTTATCTGCCTTGAAACATCGAAAAATGGTAAACAAGCAGCGCTTGTAAGGAACCTGCAATTATCAAAAACTGGCGATGAGAAGATATTCCATTTAATATCTGCAACTACCAATGAGCTGGAAGATATTTCGAGATTGCCTTTCTAATTAAACGCCATTGAAAATCTGTTAATCCTTTCACGATCAAATTGCTGAGCACTTTGTCGAACTTAATACGAGAGATGATTATGTAGTAGACCAGACCAATGTCCCCAAGAACGTTGGAGAAAAGGCACAGGAGATGAAAGGTTTATCGCGGTAGCCAAAACGTGTACAGTGCGTTTACGATGCACGCACGAACGAACGGAAGTTAATTGTTGTCAAGGTCAATGTTTTGATAAGGAAAAACAAGCGGTGTTACAATTATACTAATAAAGATACCGCAGCCAAATTTATCGTGATAAAACTAGGCGTACCAGTTCAACGAGCCTAATCCCAAGAGATATCTCAATAGTAAACTGGGTGAAGATGCGTGAATTTCGGATACAATCTGTTACTAAAGGCGCAGGCGGTGAACAGCAAACAGTCTCAGCATTGTTGATGAACGCGTGCGAATCGTAGTATTTGTCAGTTATATACCGAGAATTCGCGAGAACCGCCAATCAAATTACTGTAAACATCACGAATATGATTCCTGGAATATTGAAAGAATAATAGAAACGTGAATATGTATGCATGTATAAAATCACAAGCTTGATCGAGGCACAGAAACGCAAACTGAAAGACTGCACGTGGGCTAAGATACTGTCAGGTTGCCCAGGCCTAGACATATATGAGAAGGAAAATAGAGATTAGATATGGTAGTGAGACTCCAACATGTTTTAGCATGCAGCTCACTACTAAATGAAGGAATACTGCCTGATGTGCAACGCCAAAATCGATACGAAAAATATGTGGGAAACCAGTCATAACCACTTGACAGCTTTCCATGTACTAATTTTCTACGTGATTCCAATTATTTTAGTAGAACATCTTCAAGAAGGAAACTGATCATTCGGCACTGTGTATCCCGACTACATCCCAACGCTTGGTAACTTGAATGTCCTAATCGTGTAGTACTTTAGTATAGCGAATGAAACAAAGAGCTGAATTGGTTTGCTATCGGTAGTGAACTGCGAGTGAAAACAAGCTGAAGACTCACAACCATTATCACTTTCTTATATCAATCAAGACTAGGAGGACAGAACATTAAATCAGCCCACAGGCAGATTACGACAGCGTGGCACGTTACTTAGATCAAGATAAGTGATTACATACATCACGCAACTGGAATTTAACAGGTAAACATTTGTGTTACTCATTCGATCCCATTCCACATGTTAGTAAGTGCTAGGTAATTTCATGCCTTTCTCAACAGAAACACGATTTGGGACACCGGGGTGGTATAGCAGGAAAAGGTTATGATAGAAAATGCCAGACACGATTTTTAGTAAAATTCAGAAGTAGTGGGCAATCGTGTGTTATCTTCAGCTCAGGTACCGTTCCACATTGATTGTCAGCTTGTTGAGGTACAGTGGATGGTGCTATTGTGTATAGTCAACATCGTTTTAAATTAATTGGACAGTTAGATGCAACACAAAGTCCAATACAAACAACACCAAATCAATAAGTAGTTGACGTGCCAGAAACAGATGTAGCCAACACTATAGATCACTGTATTACACCAGTACGCTTCGAAAAGTTCAGGCACTACTTTCTTTGTCGTGGGATTACAGACCCAGAAATCACGTTACGGGGTACACTCTGGTGCTAAGTCATATTAGCTAACGGCGAAGACTGTGTCTTAAGAGTAGTATATAACCCACTGTCTGCATAGGAAAGTAACAATCTGGAACTACCCGACAGAATTCGCATGGTTACTTCCAGATTCTGATTTGTAAGTACGGGTTACTTCAATTTACCGAATCTGCAGAACAGTAGCATTCACTCAGAACACTCCCTCGAATGCGCATTCAGTGAGTTGTTGAATGATATTCCCCTTTATAACCAAATTGCATGTAAAAACCGATACTGCGGACATGATGCACCTTCATTCTTGGATCTCGTTCTGACAAGCAATGAACACGGCATTGATAACGTTGCTTACGAAAGTCTACTTGGACTAAGTGATCACGTCGGCATCCTGTCTTAAGCTGTAATGAAAATTGATACCCGAAAAAACAGCTAGACGTATCAATATTATAGCTTGGAGTTCTCAAAAATGCGATTAACTGTCAACCGGAAACCAGCAACATGCATGAGTTTTGGGTATGTCTAATATCTAATCTCAAGAATTCGATCCAGGTAAGCTACGAATTTGTCATCGGGAACTCAAGAATAAAACCTCAAATTTACACTAAGAAGCAGAACTCGTAATTGATTAGAGGTTCGAAACATTGCTTGGCCACACTATCGGCAAAACTTATCATCAGGGATCTGAGAAACATTACTTTTACTGCGGAACAAAGTAAACAAATTTGTCATGCAAGACAAGTTGTACTTCCGAGAAGTGATATCACGCATGATGGAGCTAAACTCAAAATACATTATCGTATGCAAGCTAAGGTGAGTCCTGGAGTTGCGTTCGTGAGCAAGTCAGCGTGACTAACAACAACTGCATCAGAAACATTTGAAGCTTTAGCCATGTTTTATTATTTTGTATTTATCACGAGATAACATGCAATCTACATCCCAAATGAAACCCTTGCAACCACGGTTGCTATGAGTGAAATAAATGTCACCTCGAAAGGCGTCAACTTCAAGCCTCAATGAATCTTAAAATTAAAAAGTCACCTGGGTCCGACGGAATAACACCGCTAATATTGAAGCACTGTGCCAATTTGCTGAACAAACCACTCACGAAACCTGTTCAAACAAACACTAGCAAATGGAGTGATTCCTACAGGTTTGAAACGCGGAATAATTTCTCATATTCATAAAGGTGGAAATCGCTCCGATGTTTCAAATTAAAGACCCCTTACGCTGTCTAGGCCTGGGTAACCTGACAGTATCTTAGCCCACGTGCAGTCTCTGACTGTGCGGCACTTTGCCTGGATCAGGCTTGGATTTCATATCATAACATACCATACGCTGTTACCTGTGATTTCCAAATTACTTGAGCGACTCATTGTGGACGATCTAATGAAAAATTTCGAAAATAATCAATTGCTTTCAAAGAAACAGCATGGATTTAGACGTAATTGCTCCTGTTTATCTAATTCACTGACAACGCTGGATGATTGGACACAAGTGGGAGATAAAGGGCAGGAAATACACGCCTGCTAGCTAGATATCTCCAAAGCATTTGATCGTGTTAACCATATCGTACTACTGCAGGAGCTTTAAAAGCTTGGTATCACGTTAGTTGAAGTATAAATCGTTGTAAATGGAAAATAAAATTCATCAACCCCACTTTATTTTTCCTCTTGGTATTTACTGGACGACTTGTTAACTTAGTTTTCCTTAAATATAATTAATGCAGGTGATGTTGTTTCACGCACAGAGTATAACGCTAGGGATTCTCAGTTCATTGTTTCATAAATCGGTATTCTGCAGAATCCGTTTTACGAAAATCCTTCGAAAATGCTCGACATCTTGCTTTTGTGGGGCATATATTAATAATATAGTTAGCACTAATATTAAAAGATGCTTCCGAAATTAACACTGCGTATGGAACGAAGGCTTACTTTAGGCTATAAGAGTTACAATTAAATGTAATTCAAGTAGAAAGCTGAACCATAAAATACAGACGGATTCTAATGCTTTTGTAGGAACACAGGTCGAATCTGAAAGTATTAAAATGGTATGATGATAGATGGCATAGAATATCAGTTGACGCGCTACATCTATGATGTAGTGAACAGTATTCAATTTGCAAAAACGAATAGACAATCGTCAAATGGAAAATGTGATAATTGAATTTAGTTTGATAATTTATAAACTAATCTAAAGACATTGCTAGATTGGAGGGTACAGCATGAGTAGCCGAAAACAAGAGTAAACCGAGTAATGACTATTGTTGGATTTCCCTTTTTAGAGGGTAACCAATGAAGCGTATGTGCAATCGCACAGTACTTTTGTTTGCCATGCGACTATCACTGCACTCAATTGATCAGAACGAGTAGTGAGCTGCATGCTGAAACACGTTGGAGTCCCATTACCATTTCTATCTATTTTCTTCCTCATAGTTTTCAGAAGCCTGGGCAGCCTGACAGTACCTTATACATATATACGTACATACACGAATGAATGAAAGCACAAGCCTGATCCAGGCAAAGTGCCGTACAGTCAGAGACTGCATGTGGGCTAAGATACTGTCAGGTTGCCCAGGCCTATACAGATGAGAAAGTAAATATAAAATATAAATGGTGGTGAGACTTCACCCTGTTTCAGCATGCAGCTCACCACCAGTGGCCTATCAATTTAGCACGGTGTTAGCCGCACAGCACAGAAGTACTGTAAGATTGCACATCCGTTAATACATACATACACACATGCATACCAATTAGCCTTGCAATACTGTCTACCCACATTACCAATTTTCACCAAACGTTTATAAAATGACGTGGGGTATAATTATTCCAGATTTTCAAATTCGAAAGACGTTAAGTATCATCATCTTAAACATCATCAGAGACAGCATCGTGCCGGTAGCCTGTAACGAATGCTAACTGCCATACAAACATGAAAAAGTTGGATCCTAAAAGATGGGGAAGGGTGTATGTATGAAGGCACAAGCCTGGTCTGGGAAAGTGCCGCAAGGTCGTGGGACTGAACGTGGGCCGAGATACTGTCAGGTTTCCCAGGCCTAGACAGATATAAGATGGAAAATAAAAATAGTAGTGAGAATCCTGCGTATTTCAGCATGTAGCTCACAACCGGTGGCCAATCAAAATAGCACAGTTGAAGTATTGATAACCAAAGCGTTCGTGAACAATTATATTCAAAATTCAATGAAACGGATAATCTGTTGCTACCAGAGTCAAGGTAAATGTGACACTTTGATAATGCGAGGCACGTTTTAAAAAGAGGAAGGGTGGGACTTCTATAGAAGAGTAAGCACAAGCAAACTAGTTGGAGGTGCCTACACCTGGAACATAAATTTTATCAAGTTTCGTGAATGATTAGATCGGAATCAGTACGACAGCATCCTTGCGGCTTTAACTGTAATGTATCGTAACAACCTTTTCTCGTCACTCAGACTTGAAAACGCACAAGGTTAAGCAAACACTGCAAGATGCTTAGTGCAAGAATGCTACTGGGTATGGTCTCGGGACAAATGTGAAATCACAAGCCTGATCCAGGTTGTGTGAAAGGCAGCAAGTAGGCTAAGATACTGTCAGGTTAACCATACCTAGACAGTTCAGTCTTTCAAACAGAGACATAGTATGAACTCTTTCGAAAACATCTTCGATCAAAGCATTGGCATCAGATAGATCTTGTCCTGCTTAAGCATCTTAATATGAAAATAGCACTCCCCACAAGATTATATCAAAGCGCAGACAGTGATACTGACCATTCATTGGTTTGTACAAAACTGAAATTTTACCCGACTAAATTTCACCTCTCCGAATTAACTGGTAAATGAAGGATCGACGTCAGCTCTACGTGCGAACATAACTATGCTGTACGATTTGAACAAGCTTTCATAATCGAACTCGACAAAACAAATCCATCATATTTGGTTTCTGAAAACTGGAAATCGCTCAAAAGCTGCATGCGTTGAGTCGCTGTTTTCAATTGTGGTCGGAAGAAGTCCCGAACAACTGACTGGTTCTAATAAAAAGCTTCTGTGATGACAATTGTTTTGGCAACCTGACAGAATCATCGCCCACGTGCAGTCTCTGACTGTGCGGCACTTTGCCTGGATCAGGCTTGTGCTTTCATACCATACCATACATCAGCTAGAAATAAGGTGCAGCAGAATGTTAAGTGATGTGTAAATGACAATCGGACTAAAATAGTGGCAAGTTTCACAGTTTGTATGATGAGATCAAAAGAGCCATTCTTTCAAGCAAACTCAAGACGGCTACATTAAGTCAGCACTTGATAACCCGATTGAAGTAAAACTTAGCGCATGAAAAATGGGTTGAGTATTCCTCTTATATATACTCCAGAGACAGCACGTTTTAACCGCATGCAGTTGGGAATATTGAGCGTTAATCAACCATTGAACACCTCGGTCAGTTCAATAGAGCGATATAAGGCTTTACGAGTAAGAAAAGCATTGGTGACTGTGGGATTATATTTTAGCTCATCAAATACAGTAGAACAGCCTTATTAAAGTCGTTTCAACTCTTGCTTCTATAGTGCTAGCAGGATATGTGTACCGCAAGAGATGCAAAACCACAAGATCATAATGCTATTTCAGAATAAGGGGATGTATTCTTGCTTCCACACTGTGCGGCATATTTTGCTCAGGAGCTAAAGCGACCAATGAGGACGAGAACATGTATTTGCTTACGCAACCTAAGCGATGACTAGCTTTTTAACCTCAACAATTTTAGAGCATAAACCAAAGTACGGAATGTGCTAATTCGTGACCTGCTGTCTGTTGACGATGCAGCTATTATTTATCACTCCAAAGAACAGCTCCAATTGCTATTGGACTATTTTTCGCTTTTGGAAACCGTCAGCTTGAAATGTACATCATTTCACATATCATGCTTCAACCAGTTCACTTGACCTCTCAATGGACACTGAAATTATTAAGCGGATTGGCAAAGCAGCTACCATCTTGTCACACTTGAACTATCGTGTGTGAAGTAAACGTGAGTTGTCTGTTAAGACAAAGATGATGGTAAAATGCACGTACGTACTTAATACTTTACTGTAAGGCCGTGAAGCCTGGACCATCCATGCAAGGCACTGAAGGGAAGCTGAATGCTTTCAATTTAAGGACCAGCCGCTGTATCTTGGACATAACGTGGATGGGCAAATGCTGAAGTGCATTCTAACGCTGGTCAATCGTGGATGTTCACCATACTACGACAGCGCCAGCTAAGCTGGCTGTATCACGTGTACAGAATGAATAATGGTCGTAATCCAAAAGATCTATTCTACGGTTAGTTGAAATCCAGTCGACCATTGAAAAGTCAGAATTTGCGGTTCAAAGACTTTTGCATAAGAGATATAACAGCTGTTGTAATTAAAGTGAAGCAGAACACATTGCAGACACTTTGTAACGTGTAGTGAGCAAGCTGGGGAAGAGCAAATATTGCTCTCGACTGCTGATCGTATGTCAAACAGCCATTTAGCAAGTGAAACGTTATGGAGCATGAAAAATAGCGTTTCTGATGTACATCTATCGTTCATATCCATAGATCAACAAGAATCTGAAGCTTAATTTTCGAATAAGGGGTCTGTATGAAGTAGTAGAATTCTTTCAGAGTCCGAGAAACATTGGCGCACAAAAATGGCTCGAATTAATCCCTTTAATTGCATTTGACTTACTTGACAGCTACTTGAACAAAAATAATATGGCAAAAACACCACGAATCACCCAGTGTAAGTACAACGGGACAACAACCAGATTATAAGATTGGTACATGCTATTTATCTGTAAAAGCACACAAGTTTGTCTAGGAAATGTCTCGATTAATATCATTTATTTCATGTGGAAGTCGCACTCGCTCTAATGAATGGGTTTCAGGCACTGGTTTATATACCGAGACAAAAACGTCTCGCTTACCCTGAGCTACATAAAAGAAAATAAATGGATACCGTTCAAAAAATAACCGGGAATCGGTGAATATTTTGAAATGCCGAATCTTGTTGGTAGAATAAAAATTTTTATGAGCATAATCAACTGTATAAAACTAAATGGACTAAAACAATAATTAGCAAGAACTATCCAAAATATGCAAATTTATTGAATCTCGATCAATTCAATTAAAAGTAAAGCACTCCGATGGTATTGGAAGCAGCTGTGTAGCATTTAACGGAAATAATATTTACGCTGAAACGTTGCATGCAATGTTGATCAAACTAAATACTGAGATCAAATAAAAGATACCGCAAATATGAGAAAGCCTAAATTATTAAAGTTTATATTTACCAACATGTGTCACACGTAACCAAGAGAATAATTCAAAAAAAGAGAAAATATGTCGTTCGACAGTAGAATAAAGAATGCAGAAAGTTGGTAAATTGTGTACAGAAAAAATACAAATACCAAATCAGGTGGCCTTTGACCATTACTCTTTGATTGAGAAAAGGATAAATGGAAAATGTTCCCAAGCTTCCGTTTTATCACTTGCTTTTCGCTTTTGATTTTGACTTTTTCACTTTTGAAGACTGTTGATTTTTAAATTTCACGTAGATTTTATGAACAAGAAATGTGAGAAGAGAAATAACAATTATTCCTGGTATAACAAAAACATAATTGCTGATAGTCTTCTTGTACGGATCAGTTGGGCTTGTCAAATCCACCATTGTAAATACTTGGCAGCTTTTGAAAGTTAACCAATGCCACAAATGCAAGGTCGACTGAATATATATTCGTGGAAATTATAAAAACACAGATCATAATTCATAACATGGAATTTCAGAAGATATTGTACAACATCTAAATGCCCTATTCTATATTTTTCTCTGTTAAAACCTTATTTGTTATGAACAATAATCGTAAAATATATTGGAATTTTCTAATAATGGTTCCTACGCCTCATCAACGATAAGCGAGAGATCGTTGTTCTTCTTCTTATTAATCGAATGCAGAATGTATAAAATTCCGTTTGAGCTTCATCATAGCAATTAACATGGTTGACGTCTACTTACAGGGCTAGCTCTGAGAGTAGAGGAACACCACAATATCACTCGGGGGATCAGGTACATCTGTCTCAATAAATGATGATCCAACGCGTTTTTAAATAGCTGTTCTGATGGTAGAGACAGGAGCCCTTTTAGTAGAGAGTTCCAAGTGTTCACCACTCGCGTGGATAGTGTTTTCTCATTTCTCAGCTTCAGCCGTCTGGGATTCTGCAACTTAAGGTCATGCCCACTAGTCCTCGGCTCAACTACTAATCGGAAGTACCGGAGAAACTCGTCTCCATATCGTTTGAGAAGGATAGGGCGCGTCTGAATCAGGTCCAACCTTCCCCTTCGATGCTTCAAGGGGCAAAGTTTCAGTAAGCTCCTTCCACCCTCGTACACGAGGTGGCGTATTCCAGATCCCATGTTAGTTCCCCTACTTCGAACTCTCCAAGGTGTCGCATTCGCCTTTAGCCTAAGGAAATAAAACAGGTAGCCCACATTCTAACAAAGGACGAACATGCACAGAGAAGAGTGTCTGTGATATTTGCGTGGTAATGGTCCCAAATGAACGCTGAATCGCCCAGAGCATCGTGGTTGCGCCAGCAGTATCATCGGAGTATATTTGAATGACGACTATGTTGTCCTCATTTAATGGCAGTGAACAGCGATGTGTTCAGCTAACTAAGTCATCAATGGCTTTTTGCAGATGCTTGTGGCCATTGCAGGAACTGACAGAGACCCACAGTTTCAGTTCAACCGCGAATAAAAGAGAATGTATGAATTACGCTTCCGGAATGTCATTCCGAAAATGAAGCTGCAGTCCTTATACTGCACCATAAGCTCTCATCCAAACCGGCAGTCTGTTGTAAACGAGCTAAAACTACGACGGAAATATGTTGTTGGAAGTAAAAAGCAACCCAATCACCGATTCTAGCGGCTGTTTGATCTGAGCGAATGAGTCTATATCCAGGTAGGGCCGACTCGGGATCATTCTGCTCAGATGAAAGCCAGGTTTCCGTCACCGCGATGATCACGGTAAGGTACTGTCTAATCCGCTCAAAGAGTTCATCTAGTTTGTTTCTCAAGCTCCTCCCATTAAAATATATCACTTTTAAAAATCTAGATCCCACCGAATGCCTATCGTCAAAGGCTCCTAACGAACTTTTGGGCTCATCCTCACAACCCGAAAATTCACAATGCGCAAGTTAGTTTCACCTGCTGCTCTGCGCTCGCTAATCGACTTTTCACACGATCTTTTGGAGAGATATCAAGCAGGAGTCGAAGTTCACTACCCATCAAACTGTAGTCCTCTTTAGCAGTTACGTCACTTGCTCAGCGGAGTCAAACACAATCTTTAACGGTCTAAAGAAATCACCTGGCGCTCGACTGCGGCCTAGACGAAACCCCGTGTGTAGCGTGACACCTTTTCCCCATTAGTCGAAAAGGAGGTCATGAGCACAGTTTTAAAAATCGCGTTCCTCTTTAACCCTGTATATTGCCAAAGCGCCTGTTTCCTCCGGCGCATTGTGCAGAATAATGCAGATTTTTATGCTATCATCAATGATAAAGTTTTGGTCTTTGTTCTTGATTACTTTATCCAGCTGTGGTAGTTCATGTACGTCTTTAGGCATGAAACGTTCATTGCACCAGCAAAACTAACTTCATCTGTTGAACCAACAGCAGTTTGTGCACAAAATGTGTGGTGTTTATTCTCCTTTGAGGGTGAGCCCCTATTTACAATCCACCCCAACAAGATCTTCAAAGCTCTTAGAAGAAGCTAATGATATAACATGAATTTTTGTGAAGCCAACGATAAATCTCTATCTTCATTCCACCACACCGACAATGCATCCACATTGAACACATTATACATTAAACAGCATTAGTGTTATTTGCGACATGTTTCGTACAAACAAGACAAGAATACCCAAAGTCAGAAGCGAATCTCCCATTCTCTTGAGGTTTGCTTGCAGTCGATGCTGCATAATCTCGTTTTGCAGATTCACGAGTCGTAACCATATTTAAATCCCTTGAAAATAGAATAAAATTTCTTGTGATAATCTTGAAATAGTTCGGATATCCACAACAATATTAAAATATCGTAGGACGTAGTTTAGAAGACAGACATCAAGATTCAATTCAATTCAATTTTTCGGTCTAAAAAGCAAATAGTTTTACAAAAACCACAGAATAATATGGGAATTACGAATAATATATGTAGTAAAAGCGGGATTTTTTTGCTTACTGACCAGTTCAGAAATCAATCAAAAATCCATGTGCAGAAATTTTTTTCAACAGTTTGGTTGGGGTTAAAATGTATAGTTTACTTTGATGCATGGCGTCAAAGCTTTTATGGTGCAGAATATATAGTTTTAATGTTTGGATTGGTCGAAATGTAGTTGTTTAAGTTCGATTCAAATATATCCAAGTTGGGTGAATGTGCAACGTTACGGGGTATGATTTCCAGGCGAAACGTACACGTACAGAATAAAAATACCTTCGACAGTTCAGTATATTGAACATAAGAACCAAATCGCCACTAGGACGGTGGTAGCGCTTGTAATCCGATCATTGTATTGTTTGTGCTTTAAACTTCGAAAGAGTTCGATCTTCAAATGATATATTGTCTGCAAGAGGCTGATGTCCTTCTGTAACACGGGTGATCAAGCCTGAACCGCATACTCCAAGGTTGGCCTCACGTACGTATTAATAGTTCGATAAACAGTTTGCTTCGTGAAACTCCCGAACACGCGTTTTAGCAGAAGTAGTAATCTTGACGTCTTTCAATAGACAGCTGTGGCGTTATGCGACAGTTTTAATGTGCTGCTCATCCACACATCCAAGTCCTCCTCGTTGTGTTCTTTATCATCTTCGACGTCACAGTATGTGATGTTCCCAAGTGAGTAGACGAGAAGTCTCCGTCAATATCTGCGTTGATGGCGGCGATCACTGCGTCTTCGAGTTCGACTTTGTTCGCATCAATAAGGCGTGAGAGGGCATCAGCCTGTCAGATAGCCTCAGTTCTTATGTACTCTATATCAAATTGGTAGCCCAGAAGTAATGTAGCTCAACGTTGTGAGCGACTTGCTGTATATATAGGGGTACCCACACACCCAAGTCATTTTCCTTGTCAGTGCTCACAAGATTATGGGAACCAAAGATTAAGAGAACTCAAAATGTCTTCCAACAGTCAATACTTTGCATTTTCTGAAATTGAATGGTAGTTCATTTCTAACTGACCAGTCCTTTAAGGTATCGAGGTCCAGCTGAAGCTGTCCGCAATATTCAGTTGCGTGTACTTGTGTCCACAGCTTGATGTTATACGAAAATAACAAGATATTGATGCGAACAAGTTTCGGTAAGTCGTTTATATATCAGGAAAAGAATTTGTTCAAGCACTGATCCCTGCGGCACCCCACTCGTTACTGCAATTGGTTGTGACAAAGCACCATCAACCCTTACTCGAATGATACATTCGCGGAGATAATCCTCAATGTAGAATGCTATAATTTTGGCGAACGCTGCATTTTGTGTGCCTGTACTTCTTGGTTCTCATATTGAGCCTACATTTTACATATTAATATTGGATGTCTTATAGTTTGTATGCATGACAGATCAACTATAACAATAATTTCTCTCATTCAACGGTGTATATATCATGTACAAATTTCATGGTCAAAAGTTATTTTCCATCGCGCTATTTTGACCTATGGAATTTATTTTTATCGATTAAATGGTAATTCACTAATACCTAACTAGCTTTGTCAATGGTTAATCTACCAGAAAACAAAGGTTTAGAGGAAAACGATTGATCAGTCCACGATTAACAGCCAAACTCACAGGAGACGTAATATGCTTCGAACTTTACCTTTTTTTCTAACATCACAACTGCTCGCGGCATTGCATTCACTTGTCGTGTGAACAATGAGAAGTACAATGCATGCCAGTGCAAACTTACATTTCAAAAGTTGAATGCTTTGATAGTGTTTCGTCAATTCTCAAACCCAAAATTTGTTTGAAAATCAGTGGTGGTTTAAAATATATGTCATTTTTGATTTCTGAGTTGGTCAAAATTTTATACAGAACTACTAAAGCAAAATATTTCCAAGAAGCATTTCCTTTCGTTATACTGGCATTGGATTTGTTACCTGTCCACTTGAAGTGAAACACTGTGCTTTGAATAAAAAAAAGAAGAGCACAAATTGCAAAGAAAAACAGTGACATTTCAATGAGTTGCACAAGCTCGTGCGACATAATTTCTAGAAGGAAGAAATAAGATTTCATGGTGAAAAAAGCAATCTCTTTATTATATGTACCATTTGATAAAAACCATAAAATACAGATGAGGCAATCAAAATTCCCTTAATGTGTTTATTTTCAGTGTGTTCGTATGTAGTCAATATACAGAACTGCGTCGACTGCGACAAATACGAGCAAGATCAAAGTTGAATCCTACATTTCGCTTTTAGAGAAGATGAGAAGTTGATTGAAGAAAAATCTTCTTCCAATGAGGTTATTCTCAAAGATGACTCGAAGAATATTAACAGCGATAAATGCATAGATATCATGATCTGAACACAAAAGAAAAATTCTTCTCATACAGTGAAGCGTATATCCCGAAAGCTGATTTCAAGATTATTTAAACACTATTTCATATAACCACGTAGAAATAATGGTACGAACAGTAAATATTACTAATCGAGAGCTCATAATAATGTGACCTTAAGAAAAGAATAAACGATATGATTTTGTAGATCGGATCTTGCTTCAAGTTCCATGTTATTCACAAACGAATTTTTGAGTTTCCTGCTGAGCAGTTTTTGTTGAACTTCTAAGCTGTTTGAAATTGATTCCAATCTCTTGAATCGTAGTCACTACCTGACCCTTTAAAAACCAAATTCCTCATTAAATCCTCGGCTTAACTTTAAAGCTGTTTTTTATATCATTTATAAAACAGCTTACCTCAATTAATGTTTTCCTCATCAAACGAAACAAACGTTACGATTTTTTATGTTGAATAATACTGTAATGGCCCAGGTTTACTGAAATTCCATAGTGATTCCTTCTCACACGCAAACTTGAAAAAAACATATTTACCATAACATATTTTTCTGGTGATATTTCGTTCTTCAATCTCACAATTCAATTTACTTCTGCTCATCCTTTGGAGCACTTAGATGCAACCATTAAGGTAAAGATTTGTAGAACTTTCATAAATATATCTTACGGCATTTTACTGCTATTCAATTGTTCACCATAAATCATGAATTTTCACCGTTTAGGAAACTGTCTCAGTGTGCATCGACTAACTTTAAGAATGGAAAACTTCGTAACAACGTGTGCGAATTGCACCGTGAAATTTTAACTTCTTACAATCTGTTTGAAATATGGAGTCTGTAAAATGATTATTAGACGATTCTATGTATTGAGCAATTACATTATCCCGAAATTTGTGGTAAATTATCAATTTTGTTAAAAGCATCTCTGATATACAGAAAAATAAAATTTACTAATGATTCGATTTGTTATACACAGAATTTCAATTTTCTTGGTTACAAAATGCTTGCCAGGAAATAGCCGTCCGACGACATGAACGTGATTAGCTTCCAATTAGTGTGGAACGGAGTTTTCTATTCATTGCAAATACACTTTTCTGAGAATGATATGAATCAATAATATTCTAGCAAGGTTAACACAGCGCTATGCGTTATTTGCTAACTTTCACAATAGCATGTCGGTGGATCATTATCCGCGAAGTTCTGTATCCACGTGTATATCAATGCATTGTTGTTCGTATTGCTTTGGCCTACTTCGGTCGATTTGGAACATGGATGTACATCACAATCGCATGAATTTTAATGTTCCACAGCTTTTTGAATGACTAAGCAGTCGGATTCGGAAGGAACAATCTCTCCAGCAGCGCTTGGAATGGTAGGAAGAACTCAGTTGTAGTACGACAGTTGCACGCCGGCGGTGTGAGCTGCGTTCAGCAGTTAAAAGCTCTATCTGCTTTTTCCCCGATTGCAGACGACAATTTACACAGTGCCTTCAATGTGAGCGGTTAAGAGCAAGTTCTTCCCAACTCGCGGGCTAATGCCAAAAGCTTTCATATCTCTTTTGCAAACGTCTTTGTACCGCATGTGCGGTCTTTCTAATGGTCGAATTCCTGATTGCAACTCACCATAGAGTAGATCTGTCGGCATACGACTAGTTTTCATTCTGTCCGTCCACGATATGTTCAAGATACGACCGATGCTTCCTAGAAGGAAAGCATTCAGCATAAGTTCGTCTCTTGCGTGGGTGGTCCAGGTTTCACTGCCGTACAGAAAAGCCTTAAGTACGCACGCTCTATATACCATCATATTTGTCTTCACAATCAACTTGCTATTACCTCACAAAATTACAGGTGCTCTGCCAATCTGTTTATCAATATCCGTGTCTAGCGAGAGGTTATCGGCAATGGTTGAGCCAAGATATGTGAAATGATGAACTGGTTCAAATCGTCAGTTTCTAACAGTGATGGTTGGTGGCGATACAATCCCTTGACCGAGGACTTTCGTCTAGCTCATGCGGATTGTTAGACCACAGTCTTTGCATGCCGGCGAAAAACAATCCATTAGCGACTGAAGGTTCTCTTGGGAGTGAGCAATAAAGTCTGCATCGTCGGCAAACAGGAGGTCACGGATTAGCACATCCTATGCTTTCGTTCGTGCTCTCAATCGGTTCAGGTTGAAAGACTTGCCACCACTTCGCATGCGTTGGTAAATTCCATCAGTTATCCTCCTAAAAGCGTGCTTCATATGCAACACAGAGAAATTTCCGAACAACGTGGGAGCAAAAACACACTCTTTTTTGACGACTCGGTGAATTTAAAAAGGCTTCTGAAATTAAACCGTTATAATGGATTGAACATGTCATGCATAAGTGGAAAGAAATAAGAGTTTGAACGGTCTTTGGGGCAGCCTATCAGATCCAGTATTTTAAAAGACCCTCTTAGCTGACTTAGAAGAATACCATAGTTAAATAAATGAAAACCTCGAATATCGGCATACGCTCATAACTGCTTCATTCGCGGATTCCCAAAAATCACTGTCAAAACTTTGAAAACCATAGATTATCTTACATATGGTCCTAAATAAAAGGGCATTCAATTATATTTCATCCAAATATATGTCCACGTTTTCATGGCTATCTTTAATTTCATTCTCGAATACGGTGATGACGAGTTCATTAGATGAATCATACTTATGAAAATCAACCACATTGAATTTAATTGCACCCTGATCAGAAGACAGGGTGTTATAATGTCTTGGAGGATGCCGTAGAGACAGTCGTTGCGTTCTATCAATCGATACGTTGTTTTCACATCGCCAGACAAAATACAAAACAAGGCTCAAATCGTTGAGCATAAAGTCCAAAGTGAAATGCCCAGTGTGTGTTTGTGCAGTGCAAATATTTCGTCTTTATAGTACATCAAAAATTTGAACGCGTGATATTACAGATTAGTCACGAAAACGTAGGTTGAAGAGGTAGAATGGCTAAGCATAAAATAAATGACGGGTATTTAAGTGCATAGACGGAGCGTTGCTAGTTGTCATGTTAAAAAATGAATGACGAAGATTTGACTGGAGCGTTGTGCGATAAACCACGGGAAAACAATAAATTAATTCAGATGACGTCCCATTCTCACGCGCTTTTATGAGGACCTGTTGAAATGTGTCAACATATTTGCATTGATTCCGGGCGGGAACGCAAGGTCGCGCTATTTCATTCACTAGTTCGATTCACCGATGTCCAAAGCGTACTAGCCTAAAGACTCAGAAACGAAGAGAGAAAGGGATTACAATACGATCAGTAAACATCGACAATAATCGTCAACGGAAAGTGACTAACTACGCGTCAAGGTGTCAGTAATGGAAGCTGGGCAGTTGTTTTGTCCCTCGCGTAAGCGTGTATTACATAGATTGTGACAAAGCTGGATCCAATTTTGACCAATGTTTGCTTACATATCACATTTGAATGCGATTGATACGATCAATCGGTAAATTATTATGTGCCTAAGACATATAGATACAATATAAATCCATGATCATTAATGACAACGCTGATTTCCATTACGCGCACACCCTAAGACCGGTTTCTTGATGATTGCACTCGTTAGGGAGAACAGTAGGATCAGTGTAAGCATGCGCTTGAAACAGTGGTGGAATGTTGAACAATTTTGGCTTATATGCAACATTTGGTACAACCAACCTGTTTAATAACATGTGCTCAAACACATGCAGATCTAGTTCAATGATAATGAACAAATAGCTCATTTTCATGCATGTACAAAAATATCCTATGACCGAAATCGTGCTGTTAGCACTCATTCGGTAGGCATAGTTGGATCAGGTTTCATGTGCTAGCCTTATCCAACAGTGGCTTGCAAGCAAAACTTCCGCTGTTCTAGACTTACTTTTTAACGTTAAATAATTTCATGTTTAAATCGTAGAATGGGTTATCCAATACAGTAGGATTAATTTGAATTGTATATCAAGCATAAAATACAAACATACTACATAATACCATTACTCGCTAAAAACATACAAGTTTATGGACAAACTCGTGTACAAGTGCAATATGCCAAACAACTTGTTAAACGCATGCATATCTTCTTGCGCAAGGAAACAGATACGCATCACACTACATAATTCAAACTCTAATGCTCACAAAATTACATTTTGGACTGTCTGAGACTCTGGATATTAAATCCCAAATATTCAGCAACACACGTAGTAAATTAATGGTGGGATCTGAATCTAACACTGAGATTCCATGTTTTAAGGTTTTGGGTTTAACATATATTACCTAAGTCATGGTGTCCAGCCATGTACAGCATGGTCTAGAATCGGGTTTATATTAGTTTTCATTATGAAACGAAATCAACCCGTGGAAAACGAGCAAATATTTACCGTATTCTAGCAGCTGGGACGTGCGTTTGCAAACAGTTCCGCATTGTCGACCATTTATCAATACGACAAATCCAGGCATCGTAGTGTTTTTCTTTGTCTGTGTACACCAGGGATTGGTCATCGATCTTGTATGGGTACGGAAACTTGGATCGCTTGATCTGCGTGGTCTTAGACTTTGCTTGCTCATACACAGTATGCCGAATAACAACCAGCCATGCGATGCATTTAGCTTGTTTTGTATCAAAGAAACTTCATCGACATTTTAAATTCTGCACATGACCACGTGATTCCACCAAATTTACTTTTTGAAAAATTCTTTGATAAAATGATAAAAGCAAATCACTTATTATTCTAGTTATTAGGTTGATTGATTTGTTTGAAACGCTGCAACCAATTACACCCAATTAAACTGTCATGAGAAGTTTCCTATATACTAGACAACTGAGATGAATTTCTAAGCTTTCTCAGATAAAGATTTTCAGTGTGAACAGAAATCACATTTAAGCTGTATTTACTAGACGAATCCTAGGTCGGTTATGAACTGCACAAACCAGGATGGGTGCTGCCTAAGAGGTGAGATTAAAATCAATTAGAGCACCTTCATATATAATCCTTTATTTTTTGGGTTTTGCACACGTGTGAATGAGATCTACTGACTTAGTGGTCCGTTCGTTCGTTCCCACACTAGGGGTCATACACTTTAACCTTGATCCGCTGCAGTACCGGAGGTCATTTTTTGCAGCTATTAGCCCCATCCACCTTGGCAACTGCATTTTTACCAGCATTTGATACCTCAACCGTTAGAGCATGAAGTCGTTCCATGTATTGTTTTATCCCCCGCATTACCTATTCCAAGTTATCAAGATCAACGCTGTGACCTTTGTCCAGCACGTGTTCAGCTAAGGCTGAATCACTGTATTGTGTGGTTGCTTAGAAAATGGCATTTTGTGTTCGCTTATGCTGGTATTTAATTCACTGCGAGTTTGTCCAATATATAAGCCTGATCAACACTTGCAGTTGATTTTAGATACGTAATTCGTCGAACAGTCCGAATGTGTGTTATCTTCGAGATGTATTAATCAGAACAAGCTCAGCGCTCACCATGGCATGTGCAAATAATATCCACCTTAAGGTTGGACACGTGAAGGCAATATAAGCACTTTGATCTTACGAAAATTCTGCAATAGAAGAGAAACGTTACCAATAATCTGTTAAGAAATGATTGATTACAAACTTTCTTTATCATGAATAATTTTCACTGATCGTTTTTATATGTGACAATGTGGAAGATTTCAACCGATTATATGATCTATACCTCTGTATCTAGTTTATATTGATGGTTATAAAGAGACTAAAGTAAATATTTTTGCCGACTGGCCAGATTGCATCGGAGTTCAAACTATAAACGATTCGAACCTGTCTCAAAATGTTTACCAAAGTCGGCGTAATACAAGGTTGACAGGACAAGACCATTTATAATATTGGCAAAGGAACATATCTGGAAAAGCTAACATGTCAGAAATTTCTAAGTTTTCGAGGAAAAATGAGGGGAAAAGATAGCTGGCGATGAATCGATTAGAGCAGATTTTTGATAACCTTTTGCTTCTGCCACAGAAGCTTCGTCAGTCCAAGGGTTTCCGTACGAACAGGGTTCAAGATTAGATGTCTTTTTATGGATCAAACATAATTTACATAAGATAGCCAGTTGAGATCAAGGCCAATTGATCAACTCCTAAAATGCTGTATTAATTCCTTAATTTTTTAATGTTTGTGCAGGTGCGAACATATCTTCCGGTGACCAGAATTCTTCGCAATCCATGTGTACATTGGGGATATGACAATAATCCTTATCCACTGCAGAATATGGATTCCTGATCGTTCTCAATTCTATACAATTAGCTCAGGGAAAACATAATTAACGCGACTATATTGCAAATGACGTGGTTGTATATAGTGGAATTTTAAAAATATGATCTTTGTTTAGCATTTTGAGAATAAATAGATACCAGATAGATAGGTGTCATACTAACGAAACGAATGGTTTCAGGTTAACTATCGGAATGTGATTCTAGTGTACTAATATTAACAAAGTTTTTAGGCCAGGTTTTATGTCCATCTCTTAAGAAATTATATTTTGTGGTTTACGCATTTTGACATTCAGATTTTTAGGACAAATAACATACATCTTTTTATTGCGTTAAATTAATACTAATAGTGGTAAGCATGACCGAGCTCTGAAAGTGTTTGTAAATTCACAAACGCAAAACGTGCATGAAAACCAGTGGTGGATTAAATTATATGTTATATATGTTCAAAATTTCTTACAAAACTACAAAAGCAAAATAGTTTCAAGAAGCATTTTCTTTCATTATACTGAAACTTGATTCGTCACCTGTCCACTTGGAGCGCTGAGTGTATAAGTGAACTATACATACAATCAAGCAGCGCACAAATTGCTAAGAAAAACACTGAGTTCTGAGTAATAACAATCTCAGTTCGAACTTCATATACTATTCCAAAACAAAAATGAAAAATTCAGCGTCGCTGCGAATGGAACAAGCCGATTTTAATCGTTAACATGATTTCAGTTTAAAAATGATTAACCATACCAATTTTGAGAGATAATGAACGTTAAATATTCAGCTCAATATTGTATAAATGATTTGGATCGTCAGTCTCAGCTTCAAACCCAATACCGATACCGCAGTACAATTGGCATCGAAAACGTTGAGAATCGGCGATGTGAGTACACAAGTGTTCAGCTTGCACGCATTTTCATTTCTTGTTGTTTTCTCCTTCGGCATCAAGACTTTATTAGTTCTAACTATAAAAAGATACAACATGTTAAGCCTATGATGTATAAATGTTGGTTTGGATAAAATGATGCATGTGGATAACCACAAAAGTAACAAGGTCGATAACCGAAAAAGAATAATGAGCGGAAACCTGTAATTTGACTTCGAATTTCAGAAAATGATGCTCGGTTAAGAGCTCAGAGTATGGTGTTGCATATCCGCATCTAAATAATCCCACATCCAGTAAAAATGAATAGTAAAGCCAGATGTGAACGATGTACAGACAGATTAGGGGAAATTAGACACGTGTAGATAGCCGGTAAAATGATTCTAATTTTTCCAAGCAGCCTTGAGACTAGAAGTGCATTTGACGAATAAGCTTGTCCATGTTATAACAAAACAGTTTGCCATTCTTGTTGAAATTTTGCCATATATATTTTAAATATAATTATATTTTTATCTTCAAATTACAACCATGATTTTTCATGGCCAGTTTCATAAGAAATAATCTTTGAATAATTGTCTACTATTTCAGTGCAATTTGAAATTTTACGTTTCCGCTTGTGTCAGGCGATGTTACGTAACGCCTGTCAAAACGGACTGTTATCTGTTTTCTTCAGTTTGGGAAGCAACCCACTGAAACAGTGGTCTCAGAAGGTTTGTTTGTTCCGTCATTCAAGCCCAATACGCAGGTGTCAAACGGACATATCAAGCGAATAACCGATCCGAATATCCAATCTTTTGTGCACGAAATATGTGGCACAAATATCAGGCATGATTTTTGTCACAAACTGAATTTCCATTCCAGCACTACTTATATCGCGCTACCAGCAGATCCCAAAGAGTCCCTAGCCATTCGAATGCCGATTTTGGTTCTTGTTATGAAAAATTTGGGAAAACAATTTTGCTTCGAAGTGCAAGTTAGTGTTTGAGTTCCAATTCGAGCAGACAGATATTAGACAATCAGAATATTCGACGACGTTTCCGTGCTAGCACCACGCAGAAAACGACAGTCGTGCAACCGTTTTGTTGCGTGATGCCAATGAAACTGGACACCGGTTGGAACCAAATCCAGTTCGACTTGAGTGATTTCACAAAGCGGGCTTATAATACGGAATATATCGAAGTGGTCAACATCGAGGTTAGATATATGAGATGTTTTCATCAGCTTTTGATACTACTAGGTTGCATTAACATCTGAAACCAGTTATTTTGTTCGATTATAATGAGATTTTCCCATATTCACAAGCCTGAATCTCTTTGACTCTCGCTACTGCCGTCTCAGAGGCGACATGATTCTTATGTTCAATATACTGCACACCCCCAACCACCCCCTGAATCAACTATTCACACCACTACCACCACGAACAAGCCAGAGTCACGACTATACAGTACTTATTCCAGACTCGAGGCTGAACTGTCGAAGGTATTTTTATTCTGTACGTGTATGTTTTACTTGGAACTCCCTGCCCCGTAACGTTGCACATTCAACCAACATGGATATATTCAAATTGAACTTGGACAACTTCATGTCGACCAATCCAAACATTGAAACAATATATTCTACATCATAAAGCTTTGAACCCATATTTACCCTATCAAACCGGTTGAAAACAATTTCTACTCTATGTATTTTTACGTGATTTCTGAACTGATCAGTAGGCAAACTAATCCCGTTTTACTATCTATGTTATTTGTAATTCGTATATTATTCTGTGGTTTTTGTAAAGCTATGTGCTTTTTAGACCATTAAATTGAATTGAATTGAATTAATATTGTGTGTTTTATAACAATTTTGAACATCAGCCAACTCAAGAGCAGATATTAACGTAAGGCTGTGTGAACATAAATGTCTAATTTTATGAATGTGAATTGTCTACCATCTAAAATAAACAAGTGTGTGATACCAGCCATTCTTATTGTTTGCAGCAAACCACACGACCAATTGATAATAAAAAAGCAAAGCTGATATATATGCCTCTAAGATAATATATATAAATTTGAGGTTGCACATTGTAGCATTGGTGTTACGAAAGAAACGAAAATATATTTGTCTAAACAACTTTCGATCCTCTGTGCCTTACTCATAAGCTCTAAAGTAATACCGAATGGTTAGTGAGGTATTCGTACATCGTCTTGAAACAAGCATGTCTGGTATTCCACAATCCATAATTTCCTATCTTCATCAATATTAGAAAACCGTATTGTTGCCATGGTGAAGAGCTGTATTGTTGAGACTACATCAGGTTGCTATCACTACAAGGTTCATTGTTTAGGTTTTAAAAGATGTTGGATGTTTGGCAATAGGTGACACGTTCGTCGGTATTTGAGTGTTGATTTATGTTTAATTGATGGCCAAATTCTGTGATAGATATGACCAAATGTGAAACTCAGTGAGTATAGCGGCAATTGTACTGCAAATAACATGAATTAAAGATCGAAGTTAGCTTGAATTTAGGACATGGCTGACCAAAAACAAATGAAATCACATTTTATTGAATTACATTTTAATATAAATTGGATTTTGGATCGTCAAATGCAGGTAGTCTCAGCAAACTTATCTTCGGATAATTTCAAAGCAAATATACAAATCGTTGGTTTACTTCGAGAATTTTTCAGTTTATCAGTGTGAATCTCATCATATCATCGCAAAATATAAAATATCTCAGCTAATTTCATGCATTTCCATCACACACACACACCTAGGGCCGGTTTCGTGTTGTTTGCACTCATCAGGTAGGGGCAGTACGATCAGGATGCGCATGCGCTTGAAACAGTGGAGGAATGGTAAACAAGTTGCGCTTGTATGCCACTGTTGTAAAAGGCTGGTACGACTAACCTGTTCAATCACGTGTCAAAACCCATGTTTAATTGTATTAGACCAATAACCATGAACCAAAATGCTCATTTACATGCAATTCCGTCACACACACCTCACGACCGGTTTCGTACTGTCTGTACTCATGAGGTGGGGACAGTAAAAACATGCTCCACATGCGGTTTCAATGATGCGCTTTTTCTAATATTGGCGAAATGACTTGTCCAGAAAGTTTGAGAGAAATGACATCTTATAGTTGATTGTAAAGGCTACAGTCATTTCTAGTATCTTTTGGTTTAAGCAAAACTTTTAGATTATTGATAACGGCATACGAGTTTACTCATGAAACAGCTAAGTACAGATCAACTATTCAAAATTCATTAAGGTTTTTCCGTATTCTGGAATTTATCTTATCAATAAATATTATGCCAAGTTTAACCATCTTATTGAAATCACACACTGAAATGAACTGCAAAACAAAGAATTCCAACTAAAACTCTTAAACAAAATTCACGGTCTGCATATGACGTCACAAACAGAATGTTAATCTTTCCTTGAAATTTTAAAATGTTTAGCATTGGAATGTTTCTTCTGGCATATACGCTCCGCACACCTGTTTCACTGTTTACGGAGATACATTTTGGAGACATTGTTATATATCTCATCGTCCATTTTACGGGATCCCATGTAGACACAACCTTACACACAAGGGTTGGCTAGGCATTTCGACGGATTATTACAACCATTTTCCGTAACATGGAACCATTCATTTAAAATGCTGACATTTTCGTACGACATAAAACTTTGGTTGATTTCGGAAGTCATGAGCTTACTGTGGGGGTGCGAAGACCATTAGCTTTGAGTGTTATTCTCGAGCTTTCGAATGATATGCACAAATTGACCCTCCGACACAACACAACAGCAAGAAGCGCCGACAGTTCCGACAACGACAATTGCGTACTGTCAAACAAGCCCTGCGTGGCGTGGGCGAGGGTTTTTGCGGTTAGCACGAAGTCCACTGGTAAATCAGAACGGTGACAACTGAGACAGACATGTTGTGTATCAGTGTTGTGCTTGTTTGTATTGTCTATATAGGATATTTGTCTTGCGCGTAATAAACGCCTTTGACCAATCGGCTTCTCCTGCGTTATGTTATTCATGTGTGAACACAATTAGCGTTGAACCGGTTGACCTCAGAGACGAATCGGGTGCAATGTTCAAGTAGGTGTGAAACGCACGTGGAATTGTGGTTGAACCGATGAGGCGGAAATGACCTGATGTGCGCCAGCTGTCACATGTTGAAGTGAAAAGACCAGACGCAAACATTTTCGTCTTCTCTCGCCCACCCTCTACATTATGATATGTTATGACTCATGAAACTTGTAACAACCAGTGCGTTGCGAATAGAGAGAAAAGAACTGAAATCTGATTTTACAGTGATTAACGGACCAAATATTAGAATATTATTAACTTATTAATAGACAATGTTGTTCATTGTTATTCTCCGTGCTGGTATAGTTGATTGCGGACGTTTCGTCATCGAACTAGATGACCTGATCAGCAAAACTTCGTTCGGTTATCATTAAACTTTATCTGCTGCGTTGCAAACTCATCTACTGTGATTGGCTAGAATCCTTGCATGTCCTCGTTGTTGGCGCGTTCTCATTGGTCCGTAGACACCTTCGAATTGAATATGCTCATTGATTGATTGTGGTGTTGAATACCACGCTTCGAGGGACACTCGAACGTCACTAGTTTTGCCTTTGGTGATAATTTCTGTTCTATCTCAATTAAACTCGGGGCCTTCTTGATCCATGTCAACCCATATTATTGATTTGTGGTCATTTCGTTGCGTAGCCAGTTTGTGTTAATGTATCCTTGTTTCTAACCTTCTTCCAGTCTGTCCGATATAATATTTCTCTCAATCGAAACACGAGATACTGTACACCGCGTTATTTCTTCCCTCTTTATCTAGCGTGTCCTTGACCTTGACTAGTTTGCTTCTAAGTTTTTAAGCTGGCTGGCGTGCTACACTAATTCCGAGCGGGCGTAGTATTCTTTCGGTAATCTCCGAGATATGTTGTATATAGGGTAGTGTTAACCTTGCTATGTTCACGATTGTGCTTTTGAGTCCTTGTTGTGAATGATGAAGTCCATTTAAGTATCAATTATTCCGGAAGAGTTTGAATAAATGTTTCTCCTATTCTTTATTGAGTTCCTCGATACTGCAGTGTGTTTTCGCGCGGTCGAACAGTGTTCGGACACAGCTTCGCTTGTGGGTGGCCGGGTGCTTGATTCTAAAGTTCAAAATTTGATCCGTGTATGTTCCTTTCTTATACAAACTTGTTTCTAGATTTCTTGCTTAAGTTCTTCGCACGTTGACATCCAGAATGGATAGGCAGTTGTCCTATTCTGTTTCCTTCGTTATACGAATTCACCAAGGCAGAACTCGTCACGTTTGAGAGATCCTCGAAGCGTAGTATCCAACACAACAATCAATCAATGGGCACATTCAATTGGAAGGGGTCTACGAACCAATGAGAACACGCTAACAACGAGAACATGCAAGGATTCTAGCCAATCATTGTAGATGAGTTTGCAAAGCAGCAGATAAATTTTAATGTTGACTATCGCCCAGTTGTGTCGAATGAAGTTTCGCTTTATGACGTCATCAAGTTTATTGAGAAAACGTCTTCATTCAACCATACCAGCTCGGAAAAACAACAATGACCAACAATCCAGTACCTGAGCATCAAGTTTTCAATATTATAATTAACAAGCATATGCTTAAATATGAGCCACTTGTTGGTGGGCAGTTGTATAGATCCTAGGGTGAATATGCGTTTGGTTTTGTGCCAGTACTATGAAATAAAAAATAAAGAATTTTGAAACAAATTCACTTAGTGAAAAAAAATCTAGTAAGCGTAGAATGTATTAACTTTTTATCAGGGTGACATTTTTCGTACTAAAAACTGGAAGACTGAATTTGTTTCATATTTAATTGAACGATTTCAACCATCGAATCAGACTTACAGAAGATAAACGATCTAGCTTTTTGTCTCCACCAATAATGTAGTGGACCAGAAATATAAGTCTAGCACTACACACAAAATGGCAAAAATGGAAAGAACTCACTGAAAGACCAAGAGAGCAAATGTCCAAACAAAGATCCGTAACGTCCAACGATAGCGAAGTAATCCACACAGGAAAATCCAGGAAATGGAATCCAAGGTGCAGAAAGCGCATGCACTGATACGCGGCAGAGAACCGTATAGGTCTCGTGATTCCATTGTCGTAGATACTTTTAGAATACCCAGATCCTCCAACTACAAAGGCAATGGGCCCAGTCCTCTGAAAATCACTTTTCTAACGACTGAAATCGCTATCACTATGAACACCGACTGGAAATCTAACCGCTCAAAACTTCCACCAGACGTGAGACTAAGTGTGCCCAAGCGTGTTCTCTCACTGAAACCCATAGAACCATCGCAACCAAAGCCTGATTGCAATCTTGTTATTGACAGTTCAAATGTTACCCCAAAAAACGAAAAGGGTCCGGCTCATCGCGAGTCGGACCAATAGCTACAGTACACGATTCGACATTGTGTAAGACAATTACGATCAGGTGCATATATACAAATGCTCAGTGTTTATCTAATAAATTAGCTGAACTATGTGAGCTTTGTGATAGACTTTGTCCCGATTTGGTTGCAGTTACAGAGACTTGGTTCCAGCCCTGCATGACTGATGCTGAGCTTTTGATTCCGAAAATGTCATTACTTCGTCGCGATCCTGATGGAAGATCCGGTGGTGGAGTTGCAGTCTACTATCACGACCGTTTAGCGCAGTATAACGTCATCGATCATCCTGACCTCAGCCTTCCTGATACGATGTGGTGTTCAGTAAAGCTAGTCAATGGAGTTGAATGTACGATCGGCATCATTTACCGCTCGCCATCATCCGAAAGCTCATACAATGATAAGCTCATCTAATCATTGCAACACATCACAAGATGCCAGACTATGCAATTGCTAATCATTGGCGATTTTAATCTCCCGCATCTGTTTTCGAGAGGTGAGCACTCCCTGCATTCGTTTGAACATAAATTCAAGGAGGTTATAGAATTTGCTTCACTACACAATCACGTTAACCAGCCAACTCGCTGGCGTGGTCTTGACCAACCTTCAACCCTTGACCTTGTCTTAACGCCTGAGGCAACCGCAGTAGAGGGTATACAATACCTGGCACCACTGGGGAAGAGTGATCATGTTGTGCTTTTGTTTGATTATGTTTGTAGTGCGGAACGATTGTGTGAACAGACGAAAGTCATAAGGAAAATACAATTTGAATCCTTAAATATCAGTCTCCGGGATGCATACACTCAAGAGTTTGATTCAATAGATCCTGGCCCATATTACAATTCGTTTCTAAATTATCTCAATTCGAAGATTTACGAAAACTCGATTTTTGTACCATACAAATGCAGCTACAACAACCAGTTTGTTATTCGGAGTAGAACGAAGAAATGGTTAGCTGTTAAGCGAGAGTCTTGGGTAACTCATAAGAAGTTTGGTACGGAAGAAACTTGGAAACGATTCTGTAAGATACGGAATCAAGTCACTACTCTTGTAAGAGAGGATCGCATGCAATTCCAATGGAACTTGCTTAAGAGAATGGAAAAGAATCCTATGCTTCTCTACAAGATAGTAAATGAACGATCAAAGATCAAACCAGGTGTATTCTCTGTACTAACACCTCATGGATTGACCCACACTGCCCAAGATACCGCCGACGCTTTAGCTACGTTTTACTAATTTGTCTTCAATCCCAAGCGTTGTATACCATATCAAGTTTCCACAAAGTTTCACAAATATTTTGACCGCAGCACAACACGGTTTTCGAAAAGGTCGTTGCTGTTTATCTAACCTTCTTACAACGTTCGACGATTGGACCAAGGCACTAGACGAAGGTGAGGCTGTACAAGCTTGCTACATCGATATTTCCAAATCTTTCGATAGAGTCAACCATGACATCTTAATTAAAAAGCTCGAATCCTATGGAATAACGGGAATATTGCTGAATTGGATAAGGGACTATCTTACTGATAGACACGTCCAAGTTCGCGTTGGCAGCACGTAGTTCTCGGATTTGTTATGACTTTTTGTGTGCTTCCTTAACAAAATTACTTCTATAAAAAGTAGTGCGTTATCAACTCCTTGCGAATTTCTGTTAAAAAAACAGCATTTTTCACAAAGGTCATGCAGTATATGCAATGATTATGTAGTTTGTTTTCTTATCGTTTTTGTTTTTCATTATATCTGCAACAATGAATCAATGAATGTGAAATCCGCTGCCAAAAAATGTTATTTTCGTATTTTAATCAAGTTTCGACATTTATGGCTGAAAAGCATTTTGACAGTAATCTCCAACAATATTTTGATATTTTTTACCATCCGACCCGATGAACATTTTTGTGGGTCTTGTAAGGCATAGCTTTTTACCCGCAGATCATATTTCAATGAATCTTTGAATAAACTATGTAATATCACGATGTCTAGTTTTAAATACAAATTATAGACGTCTATATGATTTGAGTTGGTCCTCATGACTCAGTGAATGCAAACATATCCCTAAACATGGGTCGTCTAGCGTATAATTTTTTGGGTAGAGAAATTAAGACTAGATGGTTTGAATGGTGGTCATTCAATGTATCGAGACAAATCTTATCTAGCGAGAGGATGAGGATACGCTGTAGGTTGATAAACAACATTCCTATAAACAGTGACATCAAACTGTCAATATGTTGGGAGACTGTGAGTCTGTTTTTCGTGGTTACAATGAATATACCTCAGTTAAAATTTATAAATATGATTATCTTATGAAATAATCTTTCACCGCTATCGTAGCGGCAGTGGTACAGAAATCGGAAATGGAAGCAAGCGAACATCTGGGCACTTATCGCAACACTCCGGTCATCGGTCCAATATTAACCGTGTTAGCGCCCCGCGTTGCACGTACGCACATAGTTAGTCTCTCGGTTTTATTTATGAGGTCAGCATGTCATACGCTATACGCGTTCACCCACGATTCTCTTAGCACATGAGAAGTCAAAGGCGTTCTCTACGCACAAGTAACAAAATGCAAACCTTACATTTTGGTGCTCACATCCACATCACTTACACATATAATCAAAATAAACAACCACAACACTGATCCTCGAACATGTCTGTCCCGGGTGCCACTTCGATCTAATTCGACAGTTGATTTCGTGCCAGCAGGTACACTTCAAGCCCTCGCCACGCATTGCTCGTTTGACCGGCATCGACGAGTTGCATATCGTTCGATTGCGACTGACATTGTCTATCATCTCATATTTTTAAAGATTTTGTCCATCGAACCGCTCGAATGCAATTGATGCGAAACCAGAAATATTAGGAGTTCACAATTGTCACAATTGTCGAACGTTTCGGCGCTTCATGATCTTGGGTTGTGTCAAAATGTAAAGTTCTGCATATCTTTCGAAAGCTTGTGATTACCACCCACTTAGCACTTCCACAATGTCACTGTAATTTTACTGCTCAGCCGGTTTATTGGTGTTTGATAGATCTCAGAGTTTGGGACATGTCTTTCGCCCATATCTGATTTGGTCTGAAATACATGACGAATAATACGGAAATATATTCCAAGTGGGTTTTTCGTTCACGGGACACAATATTTTTTGCGGCGGATTGGCCGAACGATTATGCAGTTTTCGTGAGGTTTTCCGATAGTATTGCTTTAACAAAAAGAACTGATTTATTGTTGTGAGGAGGCACTGTTCTAACGAACAAAAAACAAGCCAAATCATTAATTGGCCGGAGATTGGACACCACAATTGGTCAATCAAAATCAGTTTGGACATTGCTTAATGTTTACAATCATAATTGACATATTGTCGATCAACATTCTCGAAACATCGATTTTATATGTTATAAAAGTAGTGTTCACTCTGATGTAATTGATCGCGCAATTGTGTAAATAAATCGTTATTCGACGATCGAGTGGCTTGTCGATAATCTACGTCGGCGATTTGGAGAGAACTTGCTCTTGAGAGGCATTTTGTAGAGCGTCGTCTGCTGACCTATATTTTGTTATCTAGTCCATCCTAGACTCTCCGGTGAGTTTCAGAGGCCGTTAAGATTTTTGTTCCTCTGCGATGCAGCTTTACGAAATGGCAATAGCGCTATGAGTAATCGTGGCCATGAGGTAATCAGATGTCGTGTTGTAGGACGCAGGAATTTATTCGTGATTATTGTACACACTCCACCAACCGTTGAATTGAAATTTTCAACTTTGAACATTCAACATTTTAACACATAAACGTTTTGGCTTCTAAACAGATTTTTAGCACCTGAGTGTGATAATCACAAAATGAGTGTAATGAGAATCCGCATTAAATATTGGTAAATGCGTATGTTCACACGAAGAATGATTTATATGTTTACACGCGTTAATATTTCGAAATATTTAATTGTTGTATTGCAGAAATAAAACGGTAATTAATTCTGGGTGAATTAACATTGTATGACATTTTTGACAGCGGGTTTGGCAAAGGTTTCACTTCTGACAAAGAAGCTCCGTCAGCCCGAGGGAAAATTTTCAGCACACGGAACATGACTAAGTAGGGGTGTTTTGTGACGGAAAAGCATGCAAATGTATATTTTGACTAAGTAGAATTCCAACCATCACCACCGTTATCGCCTTAACGCTGAGCAGACTAAAGCTAGTAAGTAAAGGTTGCCACGAAAAAGGCATGACCAGGACCATATTTCGATTTGCTTAACCTGGGGTGTATTCACATCCATCTGATACACGCGAAGACGGCTAAGCTCGGTTAACTGTGTGACTCACATCTGTAAACGTGCACCACTAATGAGGTTAATTTTAAACATTGTTTTGAAAAAGATTCCAATTAACTTTCTAGTGTACGTTGAATATTATCTACTTAAGTTCGCATCATTGTTGAGCGCCAGATTGCGGAGATCTGTGTCAAATACACCATAGTTACCACAAATAGACCTGCCTTATAAATATCGAGAGGTGGGGCATTAAGTTGCTCACTATACGGTACAATAACACTTCCATACTGTCTAAATCAACCCTTCACATGTATCTCATACAATCTCTCCCAAGCCTAAATCACGGATTGATATTCCCGCGCATATCAAGGTCGCCTTTGTTCGTGCTTCGGATTTTCTTTCCATTATGTGTTCACGAACGGTTCTACATGAAACAATCACGTGTGCTTATCGCGAGTATGTGGCCGAACGAAGGCGCGCGCGCACACAGTCTAAATAAACTAACCAATCCAATTGTTGTTGAGTATCAAAATATCGATTGGTACGTGGGTGTATGTGCTCACCCGAACATAGATGAAGAAGAAGAAAATGACTTTATTCGTTTAGACGAATTTTCCGCAATACATTAATTTCTCCACAAAATACAAATATGATAAAATGTATACAGTGCAACACAATGAAATGATACTCGGGATAATAAAGTGTCCGGTTACCATAGGCTAGACAAATGTGAGGGGAATTAGAAGAATAAAAATTGAAAAATAACTGGAACATCTCAGCGTCATTTAAAAAATTGTCAAGCGCTTCTTTAACTCCGTGCCAGCTTTCGACTGAAGAATCATGTAACGAGCCAAGTATGGAACAAAAGAGTTTCTAAATTTTTTAGTTCTCGAATAAGGAATAATATAGGAACTTCGGGTGGAGGAAAAAGATTCACGATAAGCAAGGCTTTTGTTCAATGGATGTGAACAATCAAAAGAAATAGTTGCGGTAAACCTGTTGCATTCACGAAAATGACGATTAACAATAGTGTCTCGAATGTCATCCGCGGGAACACAACTCAATCTTGAGATGAGAACAGCGGTCTTGCCATTTTCTCTCAAGCTTATCTCCAATATTTGGATTTGATAGCTACGCTTAGTACGCAAAGTCCCACTTACCTTCTGCTTTTAAAAATTATACAACCAATCGATGATCTTAACATGGATTATTTGAGCCCTCCATCTAAATTCCTTTTTTCGCGTCTACGGCTTGTCAAATGACGTGGGCTGCATAATCTTAAATATGAAGGTAGCGTTTATTTAAATTTTATACCTAAATCATTTGGTATTATGGAGCTAGTTGATTATTCCAACATCAATCTTGAACCTTCAGTAGAGTAAATATACTAAAAACTGCTTGAAGCTTAATTGATTAACGAAAATCTGTCTGGTTTTGCGTAGATATGTGACTCGGAGTGTTTAACTTACTTGATGAGTTGAAACTACTCATTAGTAACATATCAATCAAAATATTTACGTGAAAGCAGCTTACACAACCTTCGCTTGCCACGAATCAGTGATAATCGATTGGGGTTTGCAATTTTGTTATAATATACATCATGACGTGAATTCTTTGACCTTTCGGATTCCTTCTTAACGTCGGGCACGTTAACATGTTTCCCTTTTTTGTTTCACTAAAGACAATGTAACTTGCAAAGAGCTGTTCACGCTCCGATTGCAAGAGTAATTCAACTAAAAGTGGTCTTGGAGAGTGGCTTGACTCACTTTTGTCCCCCTTCCACATGCCAGCATGATGAACACGCTTTAATGGCGTATCTGGGCGCATACCAACCTTACGGAGCAGATTTCTTATACAACTCCGGTCGAGTGACTTACGCGTTTTGGCTTCGCGTATATAGGGTTCATCCTGATTCAGCACTAGGATGGTACAATATTTATCCCGTATTCCTTGACGAGCCGATTTGAGTTGCTCTAGATCCTCAGATAAATTATCGGGGCTCGAAATGACAATATTTAGGGAGCACCATGTTATAACCGATGCTAGAAAAAGGAAAAACAGTTTCGCTTTACCCACACGGTGCGAGGTCAGCTAAAGTGGAATCGTGTATAATAATAAAAAACAGAGAATTCAAGCCTTTACTTGATTTATGGGATAACGCCAAGAGGGGATCCACCTAAGCTTGCATAGCAATTAGGGAGAAAATTCATGAAAAAACTTACTCCAATTGCGATTCAAACCCTGCTTAAAACACGAGACAGTAATGCAGGATATAAGTTCTTCTGGATGAATGTTCCAGAAGTTTACAACCCTAAGGCTGAAAAAGTGTTTCCTGCAGTCGACATCCATTCGCGATTTTGTTTATCCAACAGATTTATTGCACGTGGATGGACGAGGGGTGGTTGACGCTGTAAGCATTTCGGCGTTAGTCGGTTTCGTTGGCATTCGTGTAGACAGAAAATCTTCTCGTTCGTTGATGCTGCTAGATGGCTGTATGTTTGTGCCACGTTTCGAGGATTTCCCGTATGTGGCGCGGACATCTGCTTGCGTCCCCGACCACTATACAAGGATGCTCATACTCGTTATTCCGTTCCACTCAGGCATGAAATGCTCAGTCCAATTTAACGGTTGCAGTTCAGAAGCATTTGAAATTCGCCGAGGCGTCAAACAAGTGTGTGTTCTTGCTCCCACGCTGTTCGGCATTTTCTTTGCTCTGCTTCTGAAGCACGCTTTTAGGACGAGAACAGCAGGCATTTTCATACGCACGCGAAGTGATGGTAAGCTTTTGAACCTGAATCGGTTGCGAGCACAAACCAAAGTACTGGTTGTGCTAATCCGTGAACTGCTGTTTGCCGACGATACAGCCTTTATTGCTCACTCCCAAGAGCACCTCCAGACTCTATTGGACTGTTTTTCGTCGGAATGCAAAGACTTTGGGCTAACAATCAGCATGATCAAGACCAAAGTCCTTGGTCCAGGGACTGTATCGCCTCCCATCATAACTGTTGGAAACTGTCAGTTTGAATCAGTACATCAGTTCACATACCTCGGCTCAACCATTGCGGATAACCTCTCGCTAGACACGAAGATTGATAAGCGGATTGGCAGAGCAGCTGTCATTTTGTCCCGACTAAACTCTCGTGTTTGGGTAACCGCATGCTGACTGTAAAGACAAATATGATGGTATACAGCGCGTGCGTACTAAATGCTTTACTGTACAGCAGTGAAACCTGGACCATCCACGCAAGACACGAAATGAAGCTGAATGCTTTCCATCTACCAAACAACCGTCGTATATTGAACATATCGTGGATGGGCAGAGTGACTAACGCCGAATTGCTTTCGAAAGCTGATCCATATAGCATGTTCAGCCTATTACGTCAGCGCCGCCTGCGAAGGCTCGGTCATGCCAACAGAATAGAAAATGGTCATATTCCGAAAGATCTACTCTATGGTGAGTTGCAATTTGGGAGTCGGCTATTGGGCATACTACATTGCGGTACAAATAAGTTTGCAAAAAAGATATAAAAGCTCTTGGCACTGACCCCGCGAGTTGGGAAGAACTTGCTCTTGACCGCTCACATTGGAGGCATTGTGTCTGCAAGCTGAGAAGGAGCAGATACAGCCGAACGCAGATCACGCCGCCAGCGTGCAACTGATGCAAACAACCGAGTTCTGACTTTCGTTGCCAGCAGTGCTGGAGAGATTGTTCCTTACGAATCGGACTCTTTAGTCATTTCAAAACCTGCAGAGCATGAACATTCACGTGATTGTAACGTACATCCATGGTCGACATCGGCCGAAGGAGGACAACAACTTGTGTTTGGACAAATGTGACTGAACGGGGTTGGTCGTACCCCCCTTAACAAAAAGTGGCATACATGCTTTACTTGTTTACCTTCCCTCTACTGTTTCAAGCGCATGCATATCATGATTTTACTTTCCATATCCGATGAGTGCAAACAGCTGAAACCTGTCTATGTGAGTGTCTGTGACGGAAATGCATGCAAATGTTTATTTTGGTTCGTGGTTATGTGTTTAACCAAATTAGACCTTTGTTTGGACACGTGCTTAAACAGGTTGGTCGTACGAACGTTATCCAACAGTGACATACAAGCGCTACTTGTTTATCATTCCTACAGTATTACAGGCGCATGCGTATCCTGATTTTTTTGACCGTACCTGTTGAGTGCAAACTCTAAGAACTGGTCATGTGGTGTGTGTGACGGAAATGTATGCAAATGACTATTTGATCCCGAGTATTCACAATAGAAGCACTTGGCATGTTGTCTGATCTCACTGGAGCTCATACTTACTATTTATTCTCTGCCTCTTTTGGTATGCGAACCGCCGAATATCACTATTGTATTCCCGAGCCTTGCACAGTTGGCTACCTTCCAGGGTTCTACTGATTGCAATTAAGCATTCATGGGTATTTCTCAAGACAAGCACATTTGTGTAGCTTCGTCTGCCGACCAATATTGAATAAACCAAAATGTTCCGTTGTGATCCCCTTTCCGATCCCAGCTCAGGGTCAGAAATTATCAGTTTTACTGAAATACTTTAAATTATTTTGCACTTCCGAAGCGTTCTTATTAAACCATCACATCTAATCCCAGTCTGGGATTCAAAAACAAATTTGTGAGCAGATGATTTTCTTATAAAGTGTGAAGCGTATTTTAGGAATGTAATCAATTCGCGATAGTTTTCGCTTCGTAAACAATGCTCAATGCGTAGCGGATTTCAGTACCTGTTGGTTGAAAAAGTCAAAGAGATTGGAAAAAAATGCGAATTAATCCTGGTTCCCAAATTTGATGAAATTGAAAAAGCATCGCAAATGTTCGAAATAATTTTTTACATTTTTTTACTCACGTGGAAATTATTCTTCGAGACGATTCCTGTGTGTGTGAGGATGACCCATATGCAACTTGAGAAAATGTTTCATCATATTAACTTGTACTTATATGCTGAAAAAATCTGTACTAGCCATACATGGGAACAGAATTTGAATATTTAAGATATCATTTTTCATTATGACAAATTGCGTAGATACGTAGTGCAGTCGCGATGGGTGTTATTCACGAGATTTCGAATTATGTGCAGAACTCTAGCCTCCGACACAACACAACAGCATGAAGTGCAGAATAGTCAAACGACGACAAATGAGAATTTGTAATATTGTATTGGGTTCCGGCGGATTCCAGTTGAACATTTCTTGTGACAACATCGTAAGTATAACATGATGGACTACATCATCCACAATTGAAGTGTATGCATTCGTTAACTTCGGCCCAACAAGCTCAGCGTGTGAAGGGCTCGAATTGTTCCGGTTGACAGGAAATCGATTGACAAAATGAGATCGAATTAACAACCGGGTCCTGCTTGCGTGAGGATGGATTTTTTATTTGTCAATATAATGTAGGCGTGTGTTTGCTTATTTTTATGAAGCGTAAAAACGCCTTTCTCCAATCGGCGTCTCTTATGTTGTGGGACTCGTGAGCGAACGCCATTAGCGTTGGACAGGTTGACCTCATGGGAAAGTCAAGACAAAACCGTGGCGTGCTACGTTTTTATTGTTGGAAAGATGAAATTGAAAGTCGATAATTGGTCTGGTGTTTGGCTATATGTTGAGCTGAAATACCAGCCTGTCTCTACCCCAGACGCTACACTTTTATACTGTTTCGAAGCTTGAAATCAGTCGAAGCATTTAGATTTTATTTAATAATTAGCTCGTCGATTTATCTTTTTCTCTGGTGATATATTTAAATATCTCTGAATGACATAAACTTATTTTGTTAGAAGCATAATTTGAACAAGAATATGCAAAATTATTTTAATTTTGAAAATGTTTACTTGCACATCACTTGTAAAAAGTGTTCCTTCAACGAACCCCGATTGTAAACTGCAGAATCACACATTCTTTCCTTACCAAACATTCATTGTTTTTATAAACGACCAGCCTCTTCATTTACACACCAGAACCGGTCTTATTATTTATGGACAGTAAGATAAGTCTCAGTGAAATTTCACACAGTGGTAAAGTGATAAACAAAGGTTGCTTTAATGCCACTGTTGAAAAGTAACCCTCTATAAATGATTCCTGGCAAGGCACGCAGTGCGCTTATACACGACCATATATCGTGGTGTTCGCATCTTCATCCCTTACAAAGCACAACCGGTTTTTGGCAGTATTTTCATCATTCGTTGATGAGAGTGAGCCTTAATGTAGTGGTAATTTGTACGGCAATATATATTCTAATTACAAATTTGATTGAAAATATGCGCAGATACTTAGTTATCATTTATTCACCAAGTGGATGTGATTAGGCTGAATAAAATATGTCATTCTGAGGTTTTTTATGTATCGGGGTTCAAAACATTCATGGATAATAGCTCGGAAGTATCGACCACATTTATAATACGTTATAGATTAAATCTGACATTTTTGGTAACACATCCACTCGAGTTAAATTAACCATTTAATTTGGCATTTAATAATTCTAAATCAATGGAATCGGTTGATTCACGAGAACTCACAATCTCTGCAATGCATGATCTCTAAAAACCGAAAAATTGGTTTATTGCATTTTCAACAGTGCGCACTTTTTTATTTTAGATTGAATAAACTCACAGTGATTTATCCGCATGTTCGCTATTGTCAAGAAAAAAACATTTTCGATATAATGTGTTGCACAAATAAAATAAATATAAAACTTTTATATGCTTACTATCTCAAGATTTCACTGAGCTTCAAACTGAAATTTTAAACTTTTTTGATTATTTTTTTCAGACTGAGCAACAAAAATATACCTCACATAATTTGGTCCTTCGAACGCAAGCATGCAATTATTCAACTTAATGAGTTTATGAATTGGTTCACCTATCTTAACTAAACTCTGATGGGAAACATCTTTGACTTGATAATAAGGGAAATGTTTTACACATGTTGAGAAAGCGAGCTTTGTGATTTATGATGAAACAAAATTTCTCCCTTTATCTGTTAACATATTTCGTTATCATCTCGCCACTGGAACAGAAGCTTCGTAAAAGCAAATTTTTAGTTCAAGTTGAGGTATCACATTGAAATAAATAAAGTTTGCCAATTCTCAGTTACTCATGAAATTCACCCGCAATATTGGTCAGGTTATTTCAGAGGATGAAAAGAGGAGATATCTTTCCCTTGAAGCACATGAATTAACGCACCGACCATAATCCATTACATTCATTTGTGTTCAAATTGTTCACTTAGTCTCAACAGATTAACGTATTTATTAAATCTCCGTGAACTCCATAAATACCCCTGCCGAATTCGACTCCAGTATCAATTTTTATTTATAAGTTATGTCCATCTCATATCACATTATCAACATCAGCGGTGAAATATTTTTCCTGAATTAGTTCTTGACTTTTACTGGACAAGCCAGAACGCTTCATATCATTCATGATGAAACGTTATCCGATTATTTGGAATCCTACTATTCCGTAAACGGTGAAGGATATTGTATACGGTTTCATTCGCTCTTACCTATGTTATTTGAGTTTGTTCAGGATCTACTAGTCGGCTTTAGATTTTCGAAGAGCATAATCCTCTGAATAGTTTATAATTATTTTTTTTGTAAACCGGTTTACATACTAGGAGAACTTAGAGGAAACAATCATGTTTGAAGCTCATAGTTTTGAAGATTAAAATATAACAATTACCATTATAAATGTGTTACAAAGTTGCGTTTAATAAAAAGAAGTGCTTTAGCGATTCTTGAGATATTCTTGAGATATTTTCTAAATAAGAAATGAGGTCCAGCATTCTGGGGAAAATCGTGTAAGTTGCACAAAGCAATACTCACATAACATCTTTGCGGCTGAGGGTAGGAAAATTTTTAATCATTTGTCAAGAATTCAATATTCAATTGATATCAAGTAATACTTCATCGCCAAAATGATTTAGTATACTACCCATGCCATGCTTATGGTGAGTTGCAATTAGGAAGTCGACCATTGGACAGACCGCACTTGCGGTACAAAGACGTTTGCAAATGAGATATGAAAGCTCTTGGCATTGACCCCTCGAGCTGGGAGGAACTTGCTCTTAACCGCTCACTTTGGAGGCATTGTGTAAGGCGTGGTCCACAATCTTGGGAGGAGCAGATACAGCTCTTGGCTGCTGACCGTAGACAACGCCGCCGGCATGCAACTGATACAATGAAAACGAGTTCTGACTATCGTTGCCAGCGCTGCGGGAGAGATTGTTTCTTCTGAATCGGATTGTTTAGTCATTTAAGAAGCTGTAGAACATGAACATTCATGCAATTGTGATGTACATCCATGGTTGACATCGACCGAAGGAGGCCAACAACACTACCCATGCCGCTTGATTGATTAAAGTTCCGAGTAAACAATCTCGTTAGTTCTGAGCGCGTAGCATATTCACCCATTGATGTGAGAACCCGGGGATAAATACTGGGATCGATTATGTTTAAACAAAGTTATTCAATTTTGTTACGTATGATTAGCAAAACTCTACATGTTCAAATTTGTATTACCATTTAGGTCGCACAGTTAATTAATTTATTTTATGCTGGAAAATAATAATTGTATAGGAGTAACTGCTATACGCAAATACAATGACCGTGTGCACAATTGGACTTATTGTATTTCATATTGTTGTTGTTGACCTCCGTCGGTCGATGTCGACCATGGTTGTAATTCACATCGCATGAATTTCATGTTTTGCAGCTTTTTGAATGACTAAACAGTCCGATTTGGGAGGAACAATCTCTCTCGCAGCGCTTGCAACGATAGTCAGAACTCGGTTGTATTGCATCAGTTGCACGCCGGCGGTGTGATCTGCGTTCAGCAGCCAAGAGCTGTATTTGCTCATCCCCGGCTTGCAGACGACGATTTACACAATGCCTTCAAAGTGAGCGGTCAAGAGCAAGTTCTTCCCAGCTTGCGGGGTCAATGTCAAGAGCTTTCATATATGTCTACGTATTTAACCCAGAATGTGCAGACTTAACTGAATACGGCATCCGTTTGTGCAAATACTCCATAAGAGTCTCGAATTTGAAAATGAACTTTTCATCATGTAAACGAAAAATCAGAAAAAGACTGTCGGGACTTACGCTACCGTTAACAAGTGTTCACTGTGAATGCGATTTACAAAGAAATATGAAAATGAATTTAAATGATGGAGTAAGTCACCGGAACGTAAACGGGACTTACATGTGTTTTTGAGCGTATTTCCTAAAACGAAAAACAGTTTGGATTAACATGAATTTCGCGATGTACATTTGATAATGAATATTTTAGAACAGTCAACTCACAATTCTTCATTTAGATGCATGCTAAGGTAAAAACAAAATTATTGTGTATCGCCGAGGCAACGATGATAAAGTTTCACATTACAAATGTGATGATTATTTATTTTACACTCATATTTTCCTTTTAGGAAATAGTTTGCTTTGATGTCCTTGCACTTTTAATCCCTTCTCACAACAACTAGAGTTTATACCATTTATTGTTTGTCAGTGAAAAATTAACCTAAATGTTTGTATTTATTTCAGGGTCTAAATCCAAGAAAACGATTATCAATAAAATCGTTTAATAGATATAGCACCCGTTGGTGTCACTTTTATTAGCATAAAATCAGCGATACTACGCGAAATCTGGCAAGCGGAATGTTTGAGCTAAAGGTAACCTAAGAACTCAATTCCATCCCATCCAGCTGACGGGATAACCGAGTGAATCGCTATGAGGTTTTATTTGTAGTGTAAACCCCTTTTCCCACAATGTTTCAAACATTTCTTTGTCGTAGTGGAAGCAACGGTAGTAGTAATCACACATTTTAGATCATTACGTAATTATTAATTTATTTAACCTATATTATCATATTAATTAAAACTCACATTCTGACAGCTTTACCGTACCTGTAGTCGCAATTTAAATGCTTTGAGATAAATCTATCTAATACTCTGGAAGTCTTATAATCTTGAAGTAGGGAATTTTCAATTAAAATATAAAAGTGTATTGCCAATAATCATTGTATTTCACTTACTCCTTGTATAAATCTGCATATTTTCTATGAAATTATAAGAAGTTTATAATGTCAATGATGCTTATAAAGTTTAATTTTTTTGATGATTTTAAAATTCAGGACGGTGGTTCCAATATTTTGTTTTTAATTTTTATTTAATTTTCTATATGTACTAAAAATTTAAATATTTTGTTTTTAATATATATATATATATATATATATAGATATATATATATATATATGCATGTATAAAGATTGATAAATTGTAGTACATCTCATAGGTTTAACTCACGATGGGAGCAAATTCGTACTGCAAATGTTTAAACATTCAAAACACTATGAATACATTTCGAATTTGAAAATGTTTAGAACGATCTAACTACAACTTATCCTTCTGAAATTAATACACAATTTATTAATATGAATTAATTTTCCAGGGACTCGAGTTTCGCTCTAATTTGAGCTGATCAGCAGTGCATATCCTGTCTCGGGTCTGACTCGAACCCAGGACCTTCACCATTGAAGTCTCATGCCGTTCGACCTCAGCTACAGTCCATCTTCTGACCGATCGCGATTAAGCCTTCATGAATGTTTCTCCAGACTGGCACATTTGAGAAGCGTCATACGTCCGACCAGTGGAGATGGAGCAAGCAACATCTGTTGTGGAGGTCCAACTGATCTGATCTCATTTTCAGGTCTTTATACGAAGCTATCTGAAACAGTTAACCTTTTCTTCCATTAAAACTATATCAAATTATTTATTTGCGATTCAACGATTTAATAAAGCTTCATCAAATACAATTGAAAATTCGACCATTTATAATGAAATTTATATCTCTCTGATTATTCTAGTGAAATATTTTCCCATCCATTTTAACTGATGTCACTATTAGGACGGCATTTGTGTAATTTCAGTAGAAATGATATGCACATTAATTTTTTCCAAAGAGTACTAAGAGCAACTTCTGGTCAAAAATTATTAATAAAACTCACAAGTATCCAACTTTCTTGATTCTGAAGCAAACATTCATAGTTACAAAATAATTTATTTGTAACATCAATATATATCACTACATTAATTTATATCAATATATTTTATAAGCCATATTCAATTACGCATACAGAATGAGTTAAGTTCAGACCCGCAAATGCTTCATTTACCATTGTGAATTCACGGTTCAATTCATATAAGCGGAGTAACCTGCGATATATTGTACTGATTTTATTTTGTAAAACAAATTATGCATCATTTCCTACAATAGTAGGAAATCGTCCCCCATTATTGAAGTATATAAGAGTATTTTGAAAGTTTTCTATTTACAAGCCGATGGATGCTAAATTCAATCACAATGTGAGATCATTCCTAAACTGATTCTCTCTCTCTCTCTCTCTCTCTCTATATATATATATATATA